>NPFG01000112.1:0-101169 GCA_002288965.1 Xylaria sp. MSU_SB201401
TTTAAAGTTAGTGAGTTTAATGGATTTTAGTGAGAATCCTAGTGTAAATGAGGGTCTAGTGCAAATCCTATATAGCGCGGTTAGGTAACGCTTATCAGCTTTCATAATAGCGCTAGCACCTATGTAGTAAGCAAAAATAGTTTGATAGCGGGTTAAAGAGCATGTTAAACGCTGCGTTTAAGCTGGTAGCAACTGGTAGCGGCCTGGAATCGGCCTGACAGCAGCCCGGCAGCAAAATTAGTCTAAAGTTACTCTTTATTATCTTGCACTGTACTCTATTGCCAAGAAAAACCCAAACTTTTGGCCCCGACCTCCGTACGCTAGAGAAGTAGAAGAGTAGAACAATAGAAGTGAAGATGGAGGCTAATCTGGAGCACGACACGGAACCCAGAGTTGCTTGTCGGTGTACGTACCGGTCTCATCTTCCATGGGCACACCACTACTTTTTTTTAACTTGCGTACTATATGCATCCCTTCTTCATTGTTGCTATACAGCGATACGGATGTCAGGATTCACCCCCGCGCCTATTGTGCTAGGTATCATACATGCTAGTTACGTATATATGCTTGACTTTTCAGTCATCGCGCCAAGACTGTTGGTCGAGCACTGGTGCAGCCGTACAGGACAGGGTGATGAAATGCGAACGCACAGGGAACCAAGTCTCGCTGCAACCAAGCGCCCCCTTCGGCGATTACATAGTAGTAGCCTTGCAGGTGCTGGCCCGTCAGCCTAGCGTTGTATTTGTCATTTTAATCCCACGTCCACTGGTCCAGTTTGTTCGCTCGGCAGGGGAGCATGACACCCGGAACGCTCACCAAAGCAAGTGTGTGTCTAGTCAGGGTTCTAATTGAAAGTCTCTACCCAAGCTTCGAAGTAATGCCAGGATTGAGCATTGGGTATATCGTATACTTGCCTGGGCGCGCTACTACTACTATGATGGAATGGCCAAGGGTGGGAAATGCTACCCTGGACTTCTAAAGCGTACAGCAGGCCCCTCCCTCCCATTCCTGATCCATCTGGTGGGGTGTGACAACAGGATCCATTATGCAAGGGGCTGGTCACCAACTTCTTGGGATTGCTCGCAGCAGAATCTATCTATGGCGTGGAATGGCGGTGCTCACCATGCGGTCAAATAACAATTGGGGTGGCTTGTCACCGGGATTACTATAAAAGCCGAGCCGGCTGCAACTTAGAGCTGAATATAGTGTCAAGTACCTTGAGGTTATTTGTCTCATCCCTATATAGGACGTAGGATAAGCGAGAGGGATAACGTGAAGCATGTAATCGTCCGATGTCGCTGTGAATCGCAGGGAACAACCCAACGAGCGATGAAGCATCAAGTGATGAAATATCATCCAGGACAGGCTATCCCGCTGATGACTGCATGACCTTCTCAATTAGACCATGGGGAACTCGGTTAATGCCAGTTCGAGTGCAGACGTCAGGTCCTGAGCGCACAGACTTCGTGAAAAGCGCGGTATGATCAGTAATAGACGCTGATAGTACGTGCCGTGGAAGGCAATCCGCCTCAGGGGCTTTTGACTCTGTAATGCGCACACTCTGTCCAAGCCCGGTTTTGGCATAGCATCAGTCCCAGGGGTAAGGCAACCTGGTAAGCAATCTTCAGCAGATCTTCAACCAACGACACGGCAATCATTTATGCGCGATAATAGAGGAACTACCCGACTGCCGGCCGCCTTGACTTGCCCCTATTTAGCGCTTTTGATGATGGGCCATCGGGCCATTGGGTATGCAGAATGCAGAATGCATATTGCAGCCAACATGAACAAATACCAAAAAAAAGGGGGGGGAGGCTTTTACGAACGTCTCACACAATAGCAAGTAAGAGCATTGCGCACGCACATCTTTGTTTCGTTCCGGGGGATTGTGTCCTGATGCGGGAAAATGGGAAGTGCATGGATATGTCGAATTATGCGAGCGAGGGAACCGCAGCATATGCCGCCAACCGTCCGTGGAGTTTGGTATCTACCTGGAGCTGCCGTGTAATCGTGAATTGAAGCTCGATGCACACTACGGCGGCCATATCGGCTGTCGACATCGTCGAAGCAAGCACGGATCAAGCTTTTAGATACGGCAGCCGAAGGGATGCCACCGGCACGGCAAAGGCACAGTGACGAATGACAAACCACAAACGACAGACCGAGCCTGAGCCCGGAACGACGACAACCACGACGACAACCTCGTGGGCGAGGACAACACCGACAGCACCGACAGTTAGCGGAGAGAGCGTCAGACGAGGTGGGGCATTCGCACGATCTGCTGCTACCCCAGCCCCAGATATAATAACTGTAGACAGAATTAGATCTAAGAAGTGGAGTTAGAGTTGCAATCAGACGCCAGAGCGGACCAGAGGCTGCTGGGCCTATCTAGACCCCGGCTCGCCTCGCTGGCACCTCGCTGGCTTCCTTGGAGACTTTGAATGGGTGAGGACGGACGATGCATTGGGGTAGGGTAGCATAGCACGAGCACACAAGCACGAGCACGCGTGATGGGAAGAACTGCTGCAGAGCGACGTTCCTAACCTTCACTATCACTGTTACTTTCACTAACACTAGGGAGTATGTCTTCCGGGTATCTTGTACATTCAGGGTAGGCAGTGGTAATGATACCGTCGTAGGTACGGTTAGGTCCTCGTCGAGAATGGAAGCAATTGGATTGAATCGCTCGATGTTGTTGGCGATAGTGTAAGTGGTACCTAGTGTGTATGCGTGAGGCACTTACGGTAAGTAGCTGGGAGAAATGTACTACTGTAGGTAGTAGGTACAGTAGCGGACGCGGCAGCGGGAGGATGGAGTAGCTAGCGGGCCACTGTAAGCTGGGTGCAGTAGTGATAGTGCAGTAGCGGAAGTACAAGCACAGAATACATGGTGCAGCCCCAGATAGCGCAGAACAGGCGCAAGAAAGCACCACCGACGACGGGGGTACTGGGAACCTGGAAGGGGCCCCCTGCATCGTCCCCGACCAACGAGGACCTCGATCACGCCTTTTGCCGCCGAGCCGAATGCTAGGGACAGCTCTGCAGCCAATCACCCGCTCCGCCCGCCAGTGACCCCTGCAATCCCTGCCAGGCGCGAGCCAATCTCTGCGTGCAACTGCCTCTTCACCACCTCTGGCGCTACCTAAGTCACTTAGCAGTCGCTGCGAGGAACAACGTCCTGGCACATTCCTCGTTGACTCGTCTATGCCACCGGCGCCTCTGCCCAACCAGCGTGCGCCGTCAGCTTCTCGACGACGGAACAATGGGGACCGCAAGATGAGTCGAGGGACAAAGGGCCCCATCGGCCTATTGTGCACCTATTGTCATGCTCGCCTCGCTTCCATGGACCCTCCCCGTAGGTATCCTATCCCATGTGCTCGTCGTGCAGCGTGCAGCGAAGAAGCATGTCGAGGGAGCAGCGGTTAATACGTCTCCAACAACCCAACCCCAAAGGAGACGCCCCCATCGAGGCTGGTGCGAATCCTCAAACTCGCCCCCGAGAGCCATTGCAGAGTGCAGGTAGATGGCCTCCTCGTTTTACCTGTCTCTGCCTCCTGTTGTGGTATGTCGGTCGTGGCCGCGCTTGAGCTTCACCTTTAGCTTACCCGGTAGTTAGCCAGGGCAGGGTAGGGCACATGGCCATGTGAAGGTGCAACAACAGCAGCAATCGTTGCCAATTGCGCCGGTTTTGCTCGTCAAGTGACGAGCAGAGGCGCGAGGTCAAGCTAATAATATCAAATATCTAACGCTCCCTGGTCTGGAGCTACTGCAAACTCTAGCCAGTAGTCACCCACAACGAGCTCTGTCAGTCAATTCCTTCAACCACTCTGTGCAACCCTGGACCACTCCCATGGTTGATCAGACCCGGACCCCCCTGTGCGGTGTAGACCTTGGCTTAGCCGGACCGTATCCGCTCTAGATATGCCCGCCCACTTGCTATTCAACGTGGTAGTATACTATGTATGCGCCTCGAGCCATTAACAGCTCAGAACTCCTCTTAGGCGCTGGCCTTTTTAGTAGCGATAGATGATTCTTCATATTTGCTCCCTCACACCCCTCGAGCTTCGTCGTTGTTCTCCCTTCCCTTCTTTTGCCCCTTTGGATCTGTGATTGCTTCGGTCTTGCATACACCCGCCTCGACTCTCACGAGATCTGATGCGAGCGACCATCAAGCACCGACGCCACAATCCGAATTAGACGAGACAGTGTTACACGGCACTGGCTATAGAAAACGCTCCCACGGCGTCAAGGCATATATACCGACACAACGAAACACATGGTGCTTGCCTCGCTTCCCCACACTCAAACCGCCAAACTCTTTGATCGCTCCGAATAAGTCGGAAGAAGGAGGGCTGTAGTAGTAGACTGGTGCGCGGCCGTGGAACCGGACACTGCTCTCTCCAACAACGAGTTTTGCACGGAGCCCAGAGGACGAACTGAGCCGGCAAGTAGCAGGCGAGGCGGTGCATGATATGTACGAGCCCAAAAACAAGTAGCGCACCCGTTTGGACTTTGGGAGGTTTCGCTCAAGGACATCACTCGACTTTTTGAGGTGAGTCTTTTCAATGCCTATTTTTCGCCACGATGCAGATTTTGGACAACTCTTAGCCCATGCGCAAGACGATGCCCATGCTTGGCGTCACCACCGAATTCGCTCACTTACACGTTGTTAGGTCATCTTGTCGCGATGTCGTCCTCGAGTCATCTGTCGGCATCGCACCGCCACAATGCCTCACTAAGCTCGGCAGGTCGATCGTCGAGAAAAGAAAGAGTAGCTTCAGAGTCGAGGGAGTTCGCCTCACCCAACACCCCCAAGAGGTACTTCGAACCGACAGCGGCGACCGACCAGATGCTGCTATATGGGCGTACGTGTGAAACCCCGCTAAAACAGGCAATGGATTTTGTAGTAACTAACGGTTCTTTAGAGGGCGATTCGGTAGTCGTTGCAAATCATGATACTCTAACGATCGAAAGACGTTTCTCCCGCCATTCGGCCGAGGTTCAATTGCTCGCGGTTGACACGCAAAGTGCAACAATGGGCAACGGGAGATTCGTCGTGAGTTATGATGTAGACATGACGGCCATTGTGTGGGATTTGATGACGGGCGAAGAAGTTGCTCGGTTCTCCTCGTACGAGAACCTCACCTGCGCAGTATGGATGCGTAACGGAAATGTCGCTTTTGGTACGGCATATTCGGTGAACCTTGCTGGAGTTTCTCGTGCTGATTTTAATCGTAGGCAATGTGCAAGGAAACGTCATTCTCTTCGAGCCCATGACGTCCGAACACATATCCGCACGAA
This sequence comes from Xylaria sp. MSU_SB201401, assembly GCA_002288965.1. NCBI lineage: Eukaryota > Fungi > Ascomycota > Sordariomycetes > Xylariales > Xylariaceae > Xylaria > Xylaria sp. MSU_SB201401. Next base: position 5,301 of record NPFG01000112.1, read on the forward strand.
CCATCGATCAGATCCCTATCACTGCATTGGCTCCCGCTGCTGACTGCAGAACTTTTGCCATTGGGTAACTCTTATATTTTCACCACCGATGCTTCGCTCTCCACTGACTATCCTTCCAGATACCAGAATGGCTCTCTTATCATCGCCACACTACAGCCTAGATTCACAATTTTGCACAGTCTGAGCACGTCAAGGGCGCCGTCCCCCATAGTTACGCTCGCCTGGCATGCATCGTCCTCCCGCCAAAAGTCGGATATGTTGGCCGTGCAGACCGATGACGGAGACTTGAGGGTGTGGAGCGTGGCCAAGTCGTTCAATAGTGACGACCCTGCTAAGGTGGTACGGATCTTAAAGCGGAACGACAGCTATCAGAATGGTCCCAACTGGATGGGGTGGTCGAAGAACGGTCGCATTATCCAATTTTCTGACAAGTAAGCCATACACACAGCATGCAGGTTGGCTAGGCCTGCACTTGGGACATTTGCATTTCGGACTAACGTCATTTGCTATAGCGAAACTCTATCGTGGGATGTGCGAACTAAACATGTCACTTGGGATAGTATACCAACGCTTGAGCACGTCCGCGGCCTCGCCGTGTATGGGCCCGGCGCAATTCTCTTCACTCTCGGCGCCAATAATACAGTGCAGCAATTCAACCTCAACACCCCAGCCATGATGATTGCCAATGTTCAGCATCCTGCCAACCTTCTGCCACCCTCACCGCCGGTTTCTATCGAGGAGCAGCCAGAGCAAGGCGTCGTAATCATCGGCGCGGAATCCGACTCATCCATTCCAGTCGATGCTGGGATATCAGAGAGCGACGATGACCATATGTCACCCCTGGCCAGAATGGTTCGCGGTACTGACTCCGCTAGTGATTCATTCGAGCAGGATAGGTATATGTCGGCAAGTTCTGCTTCTACTGCGAGCTCTACCGTTTCCAAGTCATCTGCCAACTCGGGAACGCCTGGACGGTACCAGCCATCAGTGCAGTCTCGTGGAATGACAGAAAATACTTACATTTCTGCTGGATCGTCTTTGCGATCATCCGCCCGTCCGCCCTATGGTGATAAGGATGCGTACTCGCTCAGTGGCGTTAGCTCAGTTTCCATCACATCGTCTTCCAGATCCCGTACTCGGCCCTCAAGACTTAGGAACGAGGTATTGCCTAGCCCTGATGAATCAAGGGCCCACGATCTCTTCCAGTTCATCAGAAGCCGTCTCCATGATGTTCCTTACAAGCACGCCACTCTGGCTGACCAGACACACCTAACGAATGATGATCTCCGCCAACAAATGCTAAGTATTATTTTTGGGTGGAACGGGGAGATGAAAGATCTTGTCCGTGATGAGATGCTGCGACATCCTCCTAGATCAGCGAGTCGCATTCTGCTCGCTAAATGGCTCGGGGACATTAACACCGATGTGATGGCAGCTACTTCGGAGAACATGACCTCTTCGGATTGGATGCTTCTCGCGTTAAGTGGCATTGGAGGTCAGGCTTCACAGCACAACCTTGGCCGTGCTTATGTGCAACGACTTCTTGAAAATGGCGACGTACATGCCGCCGCCACCATCATGATAGGAATGGGTGACCACAACGACGCCATTGAGATATATATCTCACATAAGAAGTTTTTGGAGGCTTTAGTCTTGCTTTGCTTGTTCTTCCCTGGCGTGTGGGAACGTCAAGCTGCAGTCATCAAGAAATGGGGCGATTTTGCTGTTCAGCATGGCCAGCAAGGCTTGGCAATTCGATGGTATGTGCAATGAGTCTCTCTCCTGGCCTTTATATCTGTGCTAACAGCCTGCTTTAGCTATGCTTGTACCGGCATCGAGTCGTCGGAACCGTGGACCTCGCCATCTGCTGGACAGGTAACCTTTCCAAACATCAATCAAAGTATTCCTGAGGTCATGAGTCCGCCCCTGTCCCCTCCTGGCCTGAATCGCGGGCCTCAACGCAGCATCGCGAAGTCATCCGCACTGAAACTTATAACATCATTCGACGATAAGAGACAAAAGGCGAAGTTTTTTGCGGATGGCGACGATGGGAGAACTCCCATTGCCGCGGGCGTGACGCCAATTGCTGAATCAGCGATTTCTCCTGGTGGACGTGATCCAAGTACAGCTTTCCTTCGTCCATCTCAACGGAGTGTCTTCAACACCCCAGCCTCAGCGAACCCTGTCACACCGGGTGGCTTTGGTCGACAAAGACTCGCTTCTATTGGTGAACTAGCTGCCGACGGACTTCCACGAGAAGTACCAAAGGATATCTTGGTCAATATTGTCACTGATTTCGCCCCGGCCCCGGCCCAACCCCGGGAACACGGTCGGCAGGGCCCAAGAGAACAGTTTGATGCCGGGATCTCTCTTCCACGAGCCGCTACAGCAAGTCCAATGGTGATGAGGGAAATCCAGAGCCGCAAGGAAGCTCCCCTACCATCCCCATCGCCAGAATCGATCAATGCTCTAATGCAACAGGGCCGTTCGAGTAGAAATGGAGCCCGTGATCGGCGACCCGAAGGAATGGAGCTCAAACTTAACTCTCTTGACGCGGCCATGGCCAGTGATGTCACTTCACCAGAGCAATCTGTTACATCCTCGACGCGCTTCCACTGGCCTTCACGCCGCCGTGGACCTGGCTCAGTCGCCGGTTCCGTCACGTCTAACTCGAGCGCAGGACGAAGCTATCGAGTCAACCACGCCGGCGTCGGAAACAGGAGCCTCACCGATTACATTCACAGCTTAGAAACCGCCCAGCATTACTCCAAGAAGCAACGTAGCCGCGAAAGTCGTCGTCATCGTCAAGAGGATCGCTCTGGACGAAGTCGCGAGACTAGCCGAAGTCGCAAGGCGCTTGCACGCGAGAGTTCAGAAGAGAGAGGGCGAGGACCTTCAAGGAATTGGACACCAAAACCTAAGCGCTCCCCTACGTCTCCGATACCGATGTCTCCTGAAGAGCTCATCAATCTCAGCACCCCGAAACAGCTTGATATACAATTGAATGACGAGATTGTTCTGCCTCTCAATCTTGACTCCACTGCCACCTCTACAGTGCGTAAGTCAAGTCAAATTAGACACTCATCGCCTAAGAACGCTCGCGGATCCAGTCGCGCTTCAAGCCGTGGTGGCCGACAAAAGAGTCGTGAGCGCCGTCCACCAGCGCTCGACATCCGGGGTCGAAGTGAAAACCGGGGCGATGGCTCTTTGATAAGATCACCCTCGTCACCATTGCCCATGTCGACTCAACTAAAATTTTACCATGAGTCAGATGACGACGAGGCTGATTACCGAGCCGCAGTCGAGGCACAAGAGCAATTCAGGAATCGGCACAACCGAAGTGTCAACGCAGACCCCTCATCGCCCGCGGTTTCAAGAGCACGGGATCGATCTGAGAGTCGACGAAGGAGGAACAAGACTCCCGCAAACCCAGAGCCTCCATTGCCCGCTCAACATCTCCAGCCGGACCAACTAGCTCCATCGGTCCAGTTGGCCCCTCCAGCTCAGCCAGCCCGAGACCAATTGACAACTCAGGCCAGCGTTGGAGATTTGAAGCAAATTTCACTGCAACGACAGCTCAAGAAAGAGGCGGCAGCCCGTGAGCTCGAAGAGCGTCGCAAGTCCTTGGCCCGGCGTCCTTCGGTGCCGCCTATCATGCACCCAGACCAGCTCTCCCCCATTGTTGCCCGATCACCCAGCGCTTTCGAGCTCCCTCAAACGACGTTTGTCCCTCCGAGGGAATTGCCACCCAGGAGTCAAACTGCTGACTATACTAGTCGAAAGGGCTCCAACATGCGTAGCCCCAACGGCCAAATGATTGGTCTTCCTGCGACTCCCAAGGCTATGAGACTACAATTCCAGAACGACATGAAGAACCAGCCTGGAGTCCCTCCCCTTCCAACGAATTACAAGTCCTCCCCTCCTTCTTCAGCACAACCTTCGCCGGAGAGGCTGAGCAACAACTCACCATCCAAGATCCCTGAAGACGCACCACTGACCTTGCTTCCTTCTACTGTATATTCCCCTCCAGTAAGACCAAATATTCCGAGGTGCATGTCAGCACCTATCCCCGAAGAACCCGCAGTTCATCCCGGCATGCCTCGGCAGTCAACATACCACCACGGCATGCAGTCTGCCAACCACCATACGCGCAGAAGCTCCAACGTGAGGAAGATGAGCGTCGATGCAACGGCCGGCAATGCGTGGATCGACGAGATCATTGGCGGGGGAAGGCATTCGAGGAAGTCTTCCCGCGATGACATTCCACCTCCACCTCCGCCGCCTCCTATTTTAAAGGAGCTGCAGCACTTGGCGACGCCACCACCCCCCCCTCCTGCGCCATTACCTGGTTTGCGACCAACAGTGTACGGCAGCCCACCAGGCACTGGATCCATCGAAATCGTAATGGATGAAGAGGAACAGGGCTCAGCGGTACCATCAGCCGCACCCATGCACGAGTCCATCGTCCCAATTATTGCGCCGCCCGCACCGCCGTCATCACGGAATGGTCACAACCGGGGACGTAGCGTCACCGACAATAGCATTGCCGGCCTCTCAGCCGCGCCACGGAGCGCATGCGGTCTGCGAGCAGGGGCCGGAGCAACTCCATTCTTGGAAGCCGGACCAAATCCCCCGACCAGACCTCGCCTTACGAAAGTGTACCACCCCCGCCGCCGCCCGTCGGCTACAACAGTCCACCAATTCCGCCTTTGTCTCAAACCCCTCAGCCCCAGGCTCAGGCCCAGACCGTTGAGCGCCACCCCCGCGAGGTGCGGATGGCGTATCAGCAGCAGCAGGAAGTTGGAGTTGGCAGCGGTCTTCACCACAGCGAGATGATCTAGCTTAACGAAGCCAGCTCTTGCCACCTCCCCACCCTATACCACCCATAAAGATGCCTTTTGCGTTGATTTCGACTTTTCCGGGTTTGGGATGCCTACATAACCACCATACGATGCATTATTGCATGGCGCCGGCGTTCAGTTTTTCTCTACCGTCCGAAATTGCGTATTTCTTTGATCGATACCTATTATTGATACCATTGTTTTCTTTGACATTAATCTCGATGGCCAGGGCATCCAGGATCATCTCCACCCAATCTACTACCTCGTGGTAGAAGCAGTCGATTTGACATATATATACGCCGATGGTGGCAGCGGACAGAAAAACAGACAGACAGCACAGAGCGAATGGAAGGGCCGCAAGGCCATCTCTTCGCGCCTAGGATATGCCCCCAACCAACCACAACCAATACATTGTACAAATTTCATTAAACAAACTTATTGACTGACGACCATTTCCTACCATCTTCTATCGTATTTTGTCCATGCATGATTACAATTCTACCGACTTCTCCCCCCTATTGTTTGTTCTCGAAACCAAGCCTGCGTTATTAACGTTTTCGCTCTGTTTTGCAATTCGATCATGATTCACGACACGAATGATGGGGGTTAAGAAGGGAAGGATATACAGAAACCAGAATTAAGAAAAAGGGAAGCGGGAAAGAAAGAGCGGATTAGGGCAGTTTCAAATGCCACGCGGCAGGGACCCAAAACCAAAAATGAGGAAATAGTGAGGTGGAATATGTTGACGGGACGGAAGAGATGGAAAGTGGATAACTAAACTGTTTTCTTTTCGTTTTAATGTTTTATTTTTCTTGCTTCTCATAAGAATAGTGCTGCCTCACGGCATCTCTGTTGTTTCCATCTATCTTTTCTCTTTTTACATCTGCTTTCATGATTCAAATCGTAGTTTTTGTCATCTATGAGGAAGAAGGCTATTGTCATCATCATCACTCAGCTCCTATAATTGCATGTTGGTTGCAAGTTTGTGCTTGTCTTGGCTGAGGTAGTTAGCCCATTAATCAGTTCGATTGAGCTGCTTCTAATGAATACATCATCTACTGCAAAAGCTTTCTGTTGAGAAATTTTAAGTGATTGCGAGTAAATTTGTTTTCTTCCCATGGAGTATTCTGCTTAGATTAGTGGTGTACCTACCCACTCATCAAAAGACTCTACATCTATTCCAGGACCTTTAATGTTAGCTCAACACGGATGACTCTGGTATAGCCACCACTTGATCGATCTAAACCAGAGTATAATCAATTAGCTTAAACCTGTGTTAGTAGAAGATGATAAGAAGTATCGGGCTAATATCGAAGACCGCAGAGAGGGTGTACTACCTATCTACATACTAAGTACCTACCTACCTTACCAAACGGTGTAGGGTCGTATGTTGTAGGCAGTGGTGGCGCACTTACCACCTACCTCTGTATAGAGCAGAAGGGGTTCAAGTCCAGGTGCGAGCACTAAAACTTGGACAAATAATGAAAATATAAAAAAGAGATGCGTCATCATCCCAGCAGATAAATGGATGAGAGAGAAAAAGAGTAAATCTTTATATAATGGAAAAAAGAAAAAAAAAAGGGAGGGAAAGAAAAAGAGTGGGAAAAAAAAACCATTTTGGAGTTGACAATCTCCATCTCAGATGACCACCCCATGTCCCCGAGCCAGGCGTAATCCAGCACACCATGCGACGGGGGAGATACTCTGCAGCGTGACACCTCCCTGAAGCATCCTCTCCATTTCCTAGGGCCATCTAATCAACACTGGCTACCCAAGTGGATAGGTGACCACCGCGGCATTTGCGCTGGGCGCAGCGTCGGGGGTTCTTATGGTCATGGGAGTGACCGTCTGAGAATTGCAAGCGCCTTCTAACCAAATTGACCATTACAGTCGAAAGAAACACGTCGGTTTTTGGATTTATATTACCTCGCACAGGTGAGAGCGGGGCCTAGCGCTAGTGGGGTGAGACGAGATGCTCTATTGGCTGAACGAGACACGGTGGATCTGAAGCTAGGTACGTCGGTACATGCTATCGATTGCCAGGTACCTGCCCGCATCATTGCTTTCCAATTGAAGCTCAAGCTTCCCTCCCTCCCTCTCCGTCTCACTAATCCTAGCGACGGCGTCGCGGACCGAGCAGGTTCTGATGAGTAGCCGGGTCCTAGAGACCTGCTCCAGCTCAACAACTAGACCAACATGACTGCTGCATAGTGTATAGGTATGAACTTCTCTACCCATACAATCGATTCCTCCTTTTGCCTGGTTTTGCCTGGTAGCGCGCACTTACTCAACTGCCAATCGATTCGTTGCTATTAGCTACTTCGAGACACTACATCCATCGCATCCCGCCTCAACATCAGAATTGAAAATTGGTCAATCGGTCTCTCTCCTTACTTGCCAGACTCGACCTATTATTATATACCTCCAGTTCAATCACGACAAATAAAACCATGTTAACAACAACCCCTTACCTCCGCATCCGGCGTCCCTCGCCCACGGCCGCCGAGTTCACAGTCTCGACCCTCTCCCCGCCAACCCCTGCTCTGCGCCTCACTCTCTACACTATCTACGTCCTCCGCGGAGTGTTAAGCGGGCTGATCCTGCTCTTCCTCTACGCGACCTGGGTACAGAGTCCCTACGGCTCGTTCCCTGCTTCCCCATCCTCTTCCACTTCTTCTACCTCGCAATTCTTATCGCCCGCTCGCCTCCTCTCCACCCTCCTCGCCTCGCGCCCTGGCGTCCTAGCCACACATCTCGCGACGCAATCCGACCCGTGCCTCGCTGTCCCGTTATGCGCCGTGGCATTGTATGCGCTGACGCGCCGCCTGTACACGGAGGAGTCCCTGCTCGTGCTGCGCGGCCTCGGCATCCAGACGCGCTCGACGAAAGGGAACATTCTCGCGGGCCGTGCCACCACTCGTTTCATCCCCACCGAGAAGATCCAGGACGTCCTTGTCAACGAGGCCTTCCTCGGCTTCGAGGTCCGGTCCTGCCTTGTCGTTGTCGTCGACGGCGAGCCTGATGTCGTCGTCGTCTTTCCTAAGCTCTTGCCTAGGGCGAGGGTTGTCGAGAGGGTTTGGAGGGGCGTTAGGGAGTGTCTTTATGAGCAGGGCGCGAAGAATTATAGCGTCATGAATGGGAAAATCTGAGATTTAGACGATGCCTGGTGATAGATGAGACTCGTTAAAATTAGGCATGATTTACTAAGGACGGCGTCTCACGGATGGGCTGTGGTGACAGTTTTATTTGATCTTTTGAGGAGTTGATGATACCCCTGGGCTTATATAGCGTAGTCGTTCTCGACATCTAGTACTAAATTTGATTTGATCCACATGATTCATATCAATATCGCGATTGATTGTCCAAATCGATGACTTGAAAGATGCGATATGCAGAATCTTATGCCGTAGTCCCAGCATTTCCATCCCCCTCGTTCTGGGCGGCCTCACCTCCTGTCGCTGCCGCCGCCTCGGCCTCAGCCCTCTTCTGCGCAATAACTGTTTGCATATGCGCTGCATCCGTGTATCCCTGTCTCCTAGCCTCCTTGTCATACGCCTCCTGCGGCGCCAGGAGCCTAGGCTTCTTGAGCATTGGGACATACCGCCCGATACTCCGCTCTCTATTCCCGCCCTCGAACGACTTCTGCATGGCGGGCGCGTACCGCTGCGCCTTGGGGTTGAGCCGCCGGGATAGATCCGCCTGCGTCGCCACGATACCCAGGAGCTGGCCCGCGAGTAGCTCGTCCATCTTGCGCTCGCGCCAGTGCTCCCACATGTGGTTCACGAGACCCGTGGTGCCGTGGGCGTTCAGCGCGTTGTCTTCGCCCACATATACCCACTCCATGCCATCCGTGCGCGTTGGGTCGTCTAGGTCCTTGGGGAATAAGCAATTCCAGAGCACGAGGGGCGTCTCGTTCGCGAGGACATAGGCTGGCCGGCGCGGCTCTGAGTCTATGTCTAGGAGTTTGTCGATTATATCTGAGTCCTCGAGGCCCTGGGCTACGGAGAATAGCACCGAGACCATGCAGCGGATCTGGTGCCATAGGAACGCGGACCCGCGCACGTGGAAGTAGTATACTTTGGGGAAATTCTCGGGTTCAGAAGATGAAGAGGAGGATGAATGAGGGGAGAGCTTGAATTCGTCATCGGGGAGATACGGCAGCGCCGTCTCCACGCCGGGGACCTCGACGATGTCGCTCTCGAAGATGCGCCGCGCGTAGCTTTGCTGCGTCTTGGTGCCGTCGATCTTGCAGAAGTTGCGGAAGTCGTGCAGGCCCTCGAACTTCTTGGCCGCGGCCCGCATCGCGGCTATGTCCAGCCAACCGTCCATCGGCTTCTCCTTGCCGCCCTTGGCCCTGCTGTCGCGGCTTGTCGGGTGCTCGAGGCTGTTGGGCGTCGGCTGGTACGCCGGCTGCGTGAAGAAGTACCGGTATTGCCGCTCCCGGCAGTGGTGGCGCGCCGAGAACTCGGGGGGCGTCGTCGGACACCACGCCAGGATCCGGATGTCTGGCGGCAGCAGCCGGTTCAGGAGGCGCGGGTACGGCAGCTCGTCGACGACGTCGTCGAAGTCTCGCTTCGGCGCCTTCTCCTCTTTCTCATCGCCCTCCTCGACAGGAGCACCATCTTCAACAGCAGTCTCCGTAGATGCTTCTTCTTCCTCTTCCGGTTTCGGGGACAGAGGCCGATTACTCCTCATCTTGAGGTTGATGACCTGTCCGAAGTTCACGATAAGTGTGGAGAGCTATCTGTAAGCACCGGGCGGTCCATGAGATATGCACAGAGTTTCCCGTTTATCTATTTGTTGTCACTACTCCTATCTACGGGATTTGGAACAGCAAGAACAGCAACAGCGTGCGGTGTATTAGGCACATTAGTTAAGTTGGATATGTATCGGTATGTATTTCAACGCTTAGAGCACCAAGACACGGGCATAGTCAGTAAGTCGGTATCCACAGCCAGACTGCTCCGGTAGCGTAGGGCAGGACTCCTTAATGACATGACTCTTTTCGACGTGGCTAGACCTTGGTACTGGGAGTAGTGTATTGTATGGCGAGTATTGGTGTTTCCGCTTATGCCTTTTCAGTATGGTACGGTACACGTATCTGTGTCGGGCATCGCACCGTGATTACACGTTGCCCGCCTTGCCTGTTTCGCTCGTAACACTGCCCACAACAACACGTGGAGGTAGCACTGTTTGCCTACACAGATACCGAAGTTACCTCGGTCGATACCAAGTTGATAATAGCGCCGTTAACACTGCTGACGAGTATCTACTTATGCATTTTTATGTTGGTATAGTGTAGACCGACTTTTCGCTATCGTCATTGATAGGCCAAGTCAGAGAGCAACAACAAGCGGTAGCAGACGGACCAGCGGGCTCCTGAGAAACGTCAGCGCTTCTCAGTCCACAGTCGTGGGCCGGGGGGAAGGGATCCGTCAGATTCCCATTTGCTTGGGTTTGTACACTATTATAGTCTGGCTTCGGCCTGATGGGGCTAGGCTGTGCACAATGGGGGTTTTCTACGATGTAATCAAGGCTGGGATTGGAGAGAAGAAAAAAATAAACATAACAAAAAAAGCTGAAGACGGTAAAGACAGTATAGACAACATACTGTGCCACGTTCTTCTATTCAGGCGCTATCCAGGATCAAGGGCTATAGTGTCCGGGGCCATCCCGATTCCTGGTTCCTGGTGGAGTCGGCTTGTAAAACAGCCACCAGGGCGATTGGTGGTAGCAGAGAGAAGAACCAGTCAGTTGTTGGAGTTGGCTTGGTAAGTCGAAAGAAGTGTGGTGTAAGTGCGAGGACCCGTGTAAGTCAGTTATTCAGTCAGCAAGTTTATGTCGCCCAACCATCGGTCTATACCCCCATTTCTCAAGAAGCAAATCGTGAGAATCAAGCCAGCTTTCCCACCTCCTCCGCCTCTCCTCTCACTTTCCCGTTCCCCTCCCCCCCGTTTCCTCCCACTCGCCCACCGGGTAACCCTGCCTGCACCAAGCCTCCGGAATTACGACTGGCTCGGGTCTTGAAAACGCTCACACTCGCTCACATATACATACATACATACATGCACCATATCCCGTGCTACCACATGCCACCACAGGCTTCCCACAGGACAGTAGGAAACTTGTTCAGCTCTAGCTTCACGGCGGGAATATATACCTAAGATCAACCCCGCGCCCGTCCATTGGCATCTGTCGTGCCTTGGTTACCACGGCGGACTCGAATTTGGAGACAGGCTTTTGGCACCACCGCTGCCACCTCGCTCGCTTGGCCCCGTGTCACAGGGCCATCTGCACCAGACCCCGGGACAGTATCGGAATTGGGACAGCTCCTGGATTTGATTGGCGAAGAGGCGTTTTCCTTCTTCTGGAGGACCAGCACAGCACACAACAGGAGCCCAACTGCTACTTACCCCACGAATACTTGCAGAGCGATATACACGCCAAAGACGCCTCTCGTCTCTCACATCACACACCACCCTCCTCCACACACCTCGTCGGTACACGTGGACGACTGCCACTACGTAGGGTCGTGTGCACGGCGAGTGGTACACGTATGAATGTGCGAAGCCACGAGGCCACTTGACGCTTGCAATCCCTCTAACACTTGGCTCTATTAGGAGTAGCAACGAGGGAACTGGCATACGCCCAATCTATCTCGTCAACTTTATCTGCCCTACCCAGTATATTATGTGGAGGTAGAACTTGGCCCGTTCTTCAGCAGCAAGCGTGTTTTTGTTTCAACCACGGTCGAGAAGTTGAAAAAGTCCAACATCGTAGTAAGAGACGGAACCAGCTTCTAGGGTCAAAGCGCGGGAAGAGCAAGAAGAAACGAGAAATTGGAGACGACGCACCCGCATCGCTCACTATCAGCAACCAGCAAGCTTTGCCGTGGTCTTCATTGACGTATACCCTACCTATCGAGCTATAGGTTGCGTGGATTGGGGAAGCATTGCTCATACAGCATACGACATACAGCACGCACCACCCCCGCCATTCGTTACTTTCTCACCAACGCTGCAACGCCAAAACATACACGGACGCGCACTTACACTCCCAGCTTGGGCCATTGACTCACTCACCAAACTAGTTGACACATTGACAACAGTCGTTTAATTGTCCTTGCTCACCCGAGCAATTAAGCAGACATTACAATCCGCACTTTGCGTACCAACATCGCGTACCTTCATCGCCCATCATCCCGCGGGTTTGTTGTTTAGCTGACATACGCTCACCTTCAAGTATAGTCGTGTGTGTGTGTGTAAACTGGCGGCGTGATTGGTGACCTGGGGTCACCGTGCACCACAGACAGGATGTCTCCTGGCCTACGCCCTCTTCGGCTACCGTTACTGGTTGAGCGGAGGAAGAAACGCGAAGAAGAGGCTGCTGCCGCCGCTGCCGTGACGACATTTTGTGACACGACCGACGGCGATCTCTATCACTATAGCTGGCAGCAACAGCAACAGACTCGCCAACCCGCGCCCTTGGCTACAGATTCCACCTCGTCGGGCATGACGTCTCCAGTAACACCAACGTTCTCTGCCCGGGGACACCTGCGCTACTCGAGTTCAATGTCCTCGTTTGATTTGGCTTTACCCGCTAGCTGCGAGGACTTACCTGCCTCGCCTATCCAGACACAGCAAACGCCGAGCAAACGCACTCTCGACGACGTCGAAGAGGAGGAGCCTTTTGAGTATGATCGCTATAACCGTTATTTCAAAGACACAAATGGCCCCTACGAATCAGATCAGGATCTCCAGGATCTCTATGACTGCCTGTGTAAGTACATACAGCTCGTGATTGACCTGTTATTGCAATCCCTGTTCTAATATCGGATTACTTTCTAGGTGATGAGCCCTCCTGCATCCATCGGGATGCTGATATCATGCGGACCACAACCAACTTCTACGCCCGCGGTAGAGAAGTCGAGCATGACTTCGGCTTTCTGAGCGATGGCGACTCTCTTAACTCGCAACGTTTGCCGCGGACGAAACAGCGCAACGGATCTTTGCCGCCTAATCTCGCGAGTATCTCGCATCGCATAGGTTCGCGGTGGGCACGGTTTAGATCGCCCAGGAAGATGAGCCACGTTAGCTCGCCCGTTTCGGACGTGGGCTCTGAGCGCCGCTCCACATCGCGTGCGCCCTCCAGTCGGTCGTCGTCGTTATCGAGGTCAAATCGGTATCTCCCTGACCGCTCGTTCGAACCGGCAGTCCCGCCGACGCCTGCGCTGTCCTTCGAGAGCAGCGACAGCATCATTCTCCCGGGGCCCTTAGACGTGGAGCACGCTGATTACGTGCTGTCGACGATTCAGCGCGAGCGCACGCAGGCGACGACACCCTTGTTGCCCCCCATGATGACTAGCAATTTTGCCGACAACGGCCCCGCCCAGGCCTCGCCGCTGCAATCGCCGACCATCGCATGCCCTTATGAAGAAGAGCTTCGATCGCCCGTGATACTGTCTCCGCCTCTCAGCACCAAGCCTTCCATCTCGTCTTTCCGGCAAATGATGGCGTCTGGTGAACTCGCCGATTTGGCGCAGGATTCGTGGTCTGACCGTCTCGGACACGCCAACTTCACCATCACACCCGTCCCATACAAGCCTATGGCCTCGACGCTGTCCTCACTCCTCGAGCTGCGCGCGGATTGGGAAACGGCGCGCGTCAACTATACCAAGCATCTCGTCCGGACTGGCGAGCACTACGGTCTTACCTCTAAGACATATGGATATACGGAAGAGAAATGGGCCGAGATCGACCGACAGTGGCGCGCGCTGCACGATGAAGTTGTGGATGCCGTTGTCGCCAGCGGCGAGGCAGCAGGCTGCGAGAAGTTCGACGAGACCATCATGACCACGGTCCCCGTCATGGACGGCGAGGGTAAATTTCCCGAGCGCGGCGACGAGGACATCGTTGGACCTATGGTCCGCGAATTGACTATGACTTCGCCCACTGGTACCGAGCGCCGACGACCTAGCTTCTGGCGGCATCTGACGGACCGCGTGGGTCTACGTAAGTAAAAAGACTTGAGTGCATGGAGGAGGAATGGACGAACGCGAAAATGACAATTTTATGATCACGCGATTATGTCATGTCATGACCTATTTACGAACTGCGCGGGCGTCGTTTACGAAAACTGATTTCAACCATCTGTTTACCTACCGGCGACGACATGCCCATTCTGTTCGCCGCCGTTGTTTTTGCCGCATAGAGAGATACCATTCTGTTACCCGTTTACGCGAATCACATACCAAAGGCATGGGAAGCTTTCTCCTATCTGCCTGGTTGATGTGTATGGATGTATGATATGATACTCTACGACCTTTTTATCAGCACATACTACCCCCTTCCGAAGCCGCGGGACAAGATAGCGTTCCGGCTTCGTCGTACATAAGTTTGATATTTTCGCCTTTTTTTTTCGCTGCCGCTTAGCGACATTTGTTCTTCCATTTACACAGCCTGGTGTTGGGAGCCTGATTCATTTTTATTTTTCCCACCAAAGAGCGAAAAACAAAAACAAAGCATGGACGGAGTAAAGGGGTGGCTAGCACCGCCGGCTAGCCACATTATTACGTCTCATCATGCATTTTCGGCTATTGCAGCCTTGGATGTGGGCGGGCGTGTCTTGTTTTGTCTGTCTTGCAGACGATCTCAAGACAGAAACGCCTCCGGATTTTGGATTGATTGCTGGCTCCCCAATCGACTACCCCCGCTGGCTTCTCGTTACGCCGCCCTTCCGCACGGAGTCGGCACCTACTGCAGCCACGCGACGGGATGACGAAAGGTCAATAAGCTACCTACCTAGTCAGCCAGCCAGTCAGCTCAGTCTGTCTGTATCACCCATCACACATCTACCTTTCTTGCGTTGTGGCCGTGCCACGATACGCGATTCTTAATCACTAGTGTTTATTCAACCATAGTACCTAGTGTCTTTGTTCTATTTATTATTTATTCTACTTTGCGTCCGCCGCGCTATCTGGGATCAAGATCGAGATCAGAAAATGGGAAAAGGAAAGATTTTCCTGAAGGCGACCAAAAATTAGGGAAGGATAAGGATGGAGAGTTCCAATTGAATGGGAGGAGTACTAGCGAACGAGCGCTTCATTTTTACGTACCCGAGGATTTGGGTCGATGAATTAGCGCTTAGAGAGAGTGGATGAGGATGATAACTAGCTGCTGGGTTCTCTGTCAGTCATATCATTTAAATGAGATGAGACGAGATGAGTGAACTCCACCAGCTCTCTGGCCCTGTTGACTCTGGTTTTCGCGGCGTCGAGGAGATTCACGAGAAGAAAGAGATGAGAGAATAAAAAGTAGAACAATAATACAAAAACACTAGAAAATTTACCCTTAAAGCATGCTGCGTCTCGTATTTGTGTATGCCTCTTTGATTTGTTTTGATGATGCAGCCGATATATTATATTTCAGGAACTAGGTAAATGACGATCTGCCTTGCTTCCTCTTTTGAACTATTACTGCTGCTCCCTCGTATTCCTTTTTTTCATTGTGGGAGGGTTCACTTTGGGGATCTAGCTTAGCTGCTTGCCGTACGGTTTAAGACAGGACATGTCATACAGTTTCGGCTTGAGTTCTTCGCAGTGACTCTTGATATATATATTATCTTGTGGGATAAGAAAAACTTAAGCGACATGTCTCTCTTCGAGAAAATTTTGGGTTTTAGATATTAAACTGTACGCCCAAATTCATGATCAACGGCCGTTGCCAGATTTCTTGAGACTTCATCCTTTCGATGACACAAGTAGGTTTAATTACCAGTAGCCAAAAATGTGGCGAGTATCTAGGACGGAGTTAGTCAGCATAACAATAATTTACCTATCCTAGTGTAATTTAAGGGACTGCTTTATAAATGGTTGTGCCGTCCATCTTTTTCGTACTGGAGAGTAACACAACTCCCAGAGCAGGAGGGATCATGATGATGCTGATAGTGGTTTTAGTCATATCATAGTGATGTAACGCATCTCCCAATTGACCTGGCCACCCCCCCAGCCCATACAAATTCTCCCCTGCACTTTCTCACGTGACTTTTAAATAACTTCACGAATATTATAGCTATGAAGTAATAAATTATACTATTAGATTCGCAACTTGACAAGGAATTCAAATATATAAGCCTTATATTTTTAACTATTTTATTACGCGAGTTATTAAGCAATACGCTAAAGTAAGCACTAAAATAATCCCTGCTTAGCGCCCCCTTAGCGTATTGCTTCATAACTCGCTTAATAAAATAGCTATAAAATTATAAAAAAAATACCACCGAATCTGCCTTTTAGTTACGATTCTAATGATATTAATTATTTTATCATAGGTATAATATTCGCAAAGTTATTAATATGTCAAGTTGTTGAAAATAGTATGGGACCGGGGGGTGGCCAGGTTAATTGGGAGATGCGTTAATGCGATTTATCTGTAACTATTACGGTTATTCGTAGCTGTGAGTATAGTTCTGTGACTTTGATATTTGACATGGAAACGAGAAGAAGCAGTGTAACAGAAGCGTACCGACATTGAGATTGATTTGTGATTAGTATCGAGAAGTTGATGTATGTAGGCAGATATTTGTTGACATGTTGACTGGAGCTCCTATTGTTATCAGATCTGCCGAGGCTTGATCTGATAACAACGTGGGTCAACCTCTCACTTACCGAGATAGGTACAGCCATTTACTACTAGGTACTGTAAAAATCTACAGTACTTTCAGATTCATGTGTGTAGATTACCTGCGGCAACTCATGTCGAATCTTTGGCCATTAAGCTTGAATATCAGCCTCTATTTAACAAAGGGCTTAAATAAGCTATCTGACTGTCGGAAATGCATTGCATAAAGACCTAGGGTTAGATCCAAATCTAAGTAATGTCTTCCTTATCTCTAAGGTTAAGGAATTGAGGGGGGTCAAATTTAGGTGTTCAATTAACCATGGTAGAGGCTCTCATCAGACCACTAAACATGCAATTCTAACCAGTGCATCGAACCATTCAAAGATGCGTAAGCCACAGCCGGCCACCCAATGCAGCTCGCTGACAACCCTCCCTGGCACTAATCCCAGCATCGATCAGCGCTACCTACAGCTCCCACAGCTTACTTACAGCGCTATTTAACATGTGTTAGCAGGCATTTGCAGGCATTTACAATGCAGAAGTTCCAACGACTCTTGCTCTCAGGGTACTGTCTCCACTAAATCTACTTCCACTAATACATTCACGAGCCATACACTTATTCCTTATCTTCGTATTAACCGAGCATGCACTTACCTCAGCTATATGTACCTTATCTGTACCACATTACCTGCGCAGTACATAGAGATCCAAGTAGGTACCCACTTGCAAGCCCCAAGCCGCAACCAGCACGGCCAACCAATCAAGGAGCGAATCTGTGAGCAAAAAGTGCAGCTTACGGTCCCACCCTGGGACCACCGATCAACCTCCACTGCCTCCTGCGTTCACCCACACTACTACCACCACCGCTGCTAACTGACTGCTGCTGCTGCTGCTGCTACCTCTTCACATCATCCCTCGACCTGGCTTGCTTCAATCCAACCAGCGACCGACCAAGCCCAGCCCAGCCCGCCTCAGCTCAGCTAGCCAACCAGCGGACCAACCCATACCCTCCATACATCCTGCCTATCCCCATCCACCCATCCAATCCAACCAACGAACACCTCTAACTTGCCTATCGATTCAACGAACGTTGCACCGCCGCTGTTGGTGCTGCCGCTCTTGTCGCCCCTGCCCCTTCGGCATCATATCGCCCCCGATATCGACCTGGCCTTGGACTGAAGATCGACTCAAAGGCGCTTTCGACCCATCTGTGGCGCCTGGTAGCCCGCGTCGATGAGGAAACTCAATTCTCTCGTTGATCGCATGTAGCCTATCGGTCGCTACCATGTCTGTCGAAGCCACTGCCCCGGTCGCGGCCTCTGCGCCTGAGACTGCAGGTAATGAGCCCATGGCCATGCTTCACGACAACCAAACTAGCCAGCCTTGCCATGACCTTGACCATGACCATGTCAAGCCTGACGTCAAATCCGCCGATGCGCTCGCCGACTCCCCCAAACCCATCGGCCTGCATTCTCCGCCTGATAGCAACAACGCTATGAAGCTCGATGGCAGTGACGATGACTCGGAACTGAGCGACGTCGAGGACCCGACTCTCGAGCCCGATCAGATTCCCTTTCTCCACGCCCAATCTACGCCTGAGAAAACTCCCGAGGAGACTCCCAAGGAGGAAGAGGAAGACATCGGCGAGGTGTTGCCCGACCATTGGTCTGGTACCGTTCCAGTCTTCAAGCCCGACATGTTTCAGTTCAAGGACTTTAAGAAATTCGTACGTTGCTAATACACCGCGGCTCCCGCTTCCACCGCAAAGGTGCCCTGCTCACGCTACTGACCTGTGTTGTGTCCAGATGGAAAAAATCGATTCCTATGGAATGAAATCCGGTATTGTCAAGATAATACCTCCCCAGGAGTGGAAGGACAAGCTCCCCGACCTCCAAAACTTGGTCAAGCAGGTCAGGGTTCGCGAGCCTATCAAACAGGAGATTATGGGGTCCGGTGGTACTTATCGACAGGTGAATATTCTGCATCAGCGTGCCTATAACCTGCCCCAGTGGCGACAGCTTTGTGATCAGAGCGAACACAGCCCCCCGCCCGGCGAGGAGAAAGGCGCGCACAGGCTCCTCCTCCCAAGTCCAAGGGAGTATCCGCTCCGACATCGTCGACCTCAAGGAGACGCGGTGCTGCTACTGACGGTGGTGGCGGACGCGCTACGAGGAGTAGGACCAAGAGAGGCGGAGCCAAAGGCGGCGTTGCAGACCCCGACGAGCGTCCCATGACACCAGTCTCGCCCAGGCCATCCGATGCTGTTATTGATTCGGTAGAGCAGGAAATAGGTGATGAAATCGATGATGATGACCCTATTCCACCAACTGTTGGTCGGATGGGCGGTTCAAGACAGGCTAAGCCTAAGGAACAGAGCACTTCGGCTCGGCGGAAGTTTGCTCGACGCGAAGGCTCTGCTAGGATTGATGAAGAGGCCTTCAAAGACTTCGACTACCAGATGGACATATCTGACTATACGCCTGAAAGATGCGAGGAGTTGGAACGTATCTATTGGAAGACTCTTACCTACGCCCCTCCCTTGTACGGGGCCGATGTTCTTGGAACCTTGTTTGATGATTCTACCGAGGAATGGAACCTCAATAAGCTGCCGAACCTCCTTGACGTCTTAGGCACCAAAGTTCCCGGTGTCAACACAGCCTACCTGTACCTTGGTATGTGGAAGGCCACGTTTGCGTGGCATTTAGAAGATGTGGATCTCTACAGTATCAACTACCTTCATTTCGGCGCACCAAAACAGTGGTACAGTATTTCCCAAGGCGACGCTCGCCGGTTCGAAGCTGCAATGAAAAACATCTGGCCAACGGATGCCAAGGCTTGCAGTCAGTTCTTGCGTCACAAGGCATTCTTGATATCGCCGAATCATCTTCAGCAGAATTTTAACATTAAAGTCAACAAGTGTGTTTCGTATCCCGGAGAATTCGTCGTGACCTACCCCTACGGTTATCATTCTGGTTATAATTTGGGCTACAATTGCGCAGAAGCTGTCAACTTCGCCCTAGACTCTTGGCTGCCAATGGGCAAGATTGCTAAAAAGTGCGAGTGTGCTCAAGCTCAAGACAGTGTATGGGTTGACGTTTACGAAATTGAACGAAGACTACGGGGTGAGGAAACAGAGTACGAAGAAACAGAGGATGAAGATGACGATGACGAGGAGGAAGAAGATGATGAAGACGAGACTGGCCTACCCACACCTCGATCCGCTCATGCTATTAAACTCAAAGCACCTGGGCGTAAACGCAAGCGAGCAGCGAACGACAAGGGAGAAAAGAAGGCTAAGAAGATCCGACTGCGTCTCAAGAGTCAGGTTGAGCCACCGTGCTGTCTTTGCCCACACGATATTCCAGGTGTCGAGCTACTGCCGACCGACGACAACCGTAAAGCTCATCGTCTATGTGCCCTTTACGGTGCAGAATCTTGGATCGACACAGTGGATGGCAAAGAAGTCGTGGCCAACGTCGCAAACATTAGTAAAGCCCGGCTCGATCTCAAATGCTTGTTTTGCCGTTCCAAGAGAGGAACGTGCTTCCAGTGTTCACACAAAAAATGCGCCAGATCCTACCATGCAACATGTGCCGCCGCCGCCGGTGTCTTTGTGGAGGAGGCTGAAGTACCTATATTTGGTGAAGACGGTACTGAGTATAAGGAGCAGGCGTTCGAGTTCACTTGTCGATTCCATAGGACTAAACGTGACCGGAAGTTGGATGGAGACGCCTTGGATGACTGTCAGAAGACACGCCGGGCTGCCTCGTCACTCAAGAAAGGCGATATCTGCCAATTGCAATACCACCGTGGTGACATCTTTGCAGGCATCATTGTTGAAAACAGGCACAGCGAGCAGACATTCCTCCTGGATATCATACCGAATGGGTACGGACGCCGATCTGCCTGTGATAGTAAACAAGTACTGACAGCTTCTAGTGACCAAGTGGAAGTGGAATGGAAATGGTTGCTTCTCCCAGATCCAGCCGATTTGCATTTGCCACATGCATCTGAAAAGGCTATTCCGATGCCAGCCTCGCGCAAGGCCAAGGAGCTCATCAACGCGACTAGAAGGCGAATCGAGGAGCCTCCCCGTCCTGAAGAGCCCTTTGTTGAAGGCGGCTTTACGTGGGCAGAGTTCAACCACCACGACCTTGAGCGGAACCCAGTTCAAGCCAAGGTGGACCTGTCTAGGGACAACCAGATCTGGCACTACCTGGGCAGGAACTCTACTGATGCGCGACCACAGTATACCGAGGATCCTCAGAAAAAGAAGCATAACCCGAAGAGTAATTTCTTGGACACTATTCCTCGGCCGGCGCCCCCACCACCTTTGCCACGGAAGTCTTACGGCTCAACTTTCTCTATCCACACATCTACTCCGGTCGGCAAGGCGGAGAAGCCTTATCAGTATAAGCCTCGCGACCCTCTCCCGCCTACTTTCGTCCGCTCTCCCTTTACTGCGCATCAGTTTGTACCAAAACCTCCTCCTTACACTGCCCAGCATTTTGAGCCTAAAGCTGCCAGCGGTGCTACATTTGTCCACCACACCCCGCCTAATAATACTAGACCACAAAACTATGCCACTCCCCCGCAGTCGGCATCCGCACCATCGCCATACTATAAATTCCAGCATTCGTCGTATATGCACCCTGGGCAGCAAGCACAGCAGCGTTCATACCAACCGCAGCAGACACAGCCAGCAACCCCAGCATCGCAACCACGGCCACAGCATCCAGCACAAAAGCATCCGCATTATTCTACTTTCCAGATCAACCAGCCAAACCAGCAACCACAGAGGCCGCAGCAAGCCACATCGCAACCCGCAGCTTACTTCGCAACTCATTCTGCGAACCTGGCACAGCAGTCGCAAACGTTGCAACCACCGGATCCCCAACCTGCCACCACCACTCCCGCCCCACAAGCTGGTGCCAATAGCACGTGCGCCCCAGATGCTGCGATGCAGCAACAGTTTGTACCAAGACGACCTTCAATCCCAAGGCCAACACCAACTCATAATGCTCCTGGCCATACACGAAATAAGTCTTCTGTCAGTAGCTACAGTGGCCGCCTCGCTCTGGGCTCTGGACAGCGCTTTGGAACACCGCCCGCATCCTATGGGCATGCCCGGGGGGATTCACTAACAAAGTCACCTTTTAGTCATGGGTTTTCACAGCCACCTGGTCTAGGACCTTCACCGTCGCCACAAAACGGCCGACTGTTCCAAAATCAAGCAAGGGCGCGATCAAGCTCCCTAGTATCTAACCTTTCGCTCAACACCCCAATGACATCATCCGCCATTAGGCCATCGTCTTCTGCCTCTGTGCAAGCATTAACAGATCACTTGCAGTCAGCTGTCTCGCCAAAGGAGCCGCGGCCGAGCGTTATCCAGAAATATCCCTTTTTCCAAGTACACCATAACAGGTTTGTTCATTCTTGGTTTGTTACTGCGCTGGTTCATGTCTGACAGTATAATCTAGGGATTCTACCAAGTACAGGACTCCGTATGCCCACTGGGGTGGATTCACGAACGGATACGAGGGAAGTCTTCGCGCACACTTGATGCGTACGCCTGATGCGTTGTACAGCATCCCAAGGCAATCGCTAGTTAGTCCTGGTATGTCGTCAACTCCCCAGAAGGCCTCCACAGGCGTTCCGCCACCGACGAGCACTTCGAGCGATGCTGCACTGCAATCTGGATCTCCTATCACGCACAATGCAGCAGTCGTACATCCCCCCACGGTTCATAGCCCAGCTGCACCTTTAGTGTCCCCCGTAGGAACACAGTCGGCACCTCCTCCAGCAGCTCAGGGTCTCAGAGTGGACACTTCATCCAATTGGCCGTCTGGTGGGACCAATCAATGGGACGACAACCTCAGCCCAGGTGCAACTTTACACCCAGCTATTAGGGCCCATTATGCTGCCATGCTATCAAACAGGAACGTGAAGACGGAACACCAGATTGACTCCAACGGCACTAGCCAGCCACTAGCCATGATTCCGTCTTTGCCTACGGTCGCCTCGGCTCCTTCAAACATACCAGCTTCATCGGTACCTGCAACCCCAATAGCAACGACCTCGTCAGCGTCACCAACCCCCCAACCTACATCCAGGCTTTCAGCACAGCCTAAGTCTACGACTCCTATCCCTCCACCGTCGCTTCCTGTGGCATCCAGGATAGCACCGGGCGCGTCTGCCAAAGGCACTCCGGCTGTGCCCAAGAAGACACACATTCCTGCACCAAGACCGTGGGAGACACTCCGGAAGGCGCAACAGTCACCAGCTCAACCAGTCATAACGCAGCCGTCTCCACCTGTTCACATGATGCCAACTTCCAGTCCGATCTCCATGACGCCTAGCTCGCACATGCTGCCTGCCTACGGTTTACCGGAGAACTCAGGGTACCTCCCCAATGCGGGATACCAGCCCAATCATGTTGTAAGCCGATCTCTCCGGCAGACTCACCCACCAGCAATGCCTAACAGCAACAGGTTCAGTCTGCCGGCTCTCGGGTGTCCCCCGTACGGCAACCCCCATCAGCAGCCGCCTCCCTATCACCACCCGTCGCAGTATGTCAATCAACGACAGCACCAGACACGACTAGATGGCATTATCCCATTGCCGTTCCAAGTGATCAACCCGCAACCATACCATTTTCCCCAACACCGACGCTAGTGCCGCCGAGTCAAGCAGCGAACGGGACTCCTGATCTGCCCGAGGTCTCGGACGGATCCATGGAGCTTGTCGAAAGCATAATACGGAATGCTCAGAAGGCTAGTGGTTTTTTTGCGTAGGATGTGCTTGAAGCTTAAGGCGTATGCGGGCAGTCTACCGGCAGATGTACGAGGCTAAGACGAAGACGAAGACGAAAATGATGGCTCATGAATATGGGAAAAGCATTGTTACGGCGTTTGGCGTCACGGGATTGTCCACGTAAGGATGGTCTGGACGAGGTGGTACACTACGCGCCACGCATGTACAGTACGCAAGAGCACGAAAGAAGTCCAAGCGGTAATGAATTCATAAGAGATAAAAATGCAGAAAATGCTACAAAGCGGGAAAGGCGGTAATCGTTATGTGTTTTCGGATGGCGCAGGAGGGTTCAAGGATTCATGTATAGTAACTTGAGACCTTTTGCTCATGGAGCTGGGCTGGGTCACGGATTATATCCAATGCTAGCCACAAGGGTGGTCATAGCTGTTGATGGAGCGATAGGTTTGCTCTGCAGTTGATAGTGATAGCGGTATTGTAAAAACCATTTTTGAGCAATCATGGGCCAGCGTCCGGCATCTAGCATATGAATAGTTAGGACCCAAATACATAAGTTCTAAGAAGTATGATTGTCGGACTTTTGTGATGCATACATACTGAGTGCTAGAAATTGAGTGCTGAGAGTAGTATTCGGTTTCTCTTTTTTGTGATAGTGGGAGGTATTTGATCTGTGACCGGCCGTAGATTCAAAGGTGAAGAGATGGGTGCTGTTAGTGGAGATGATTTTATGTGAAGATGCTGCTGTACTGTGAATATCCACATAAAGTGGCTCGAAAAAGTTGAGTATGCGTTTTCTAAGGTTTGGATTATCTTTACGACACCAAGTCACATAGCTCTCCTCTAGTATAATATAAAAGTAGATTAGAATTAGTCGTCAGTAGGAATTTATTTATCAACCTATCATATCTTTTCATATCCATTTGAATTGTGAATTATTGTATTATAAGGGTACCTAGGTACCTATAGGTATTAGTCGATACAGCCTTGAAGTATCGATGTACCTTGTACCTGCGTACCTGCTTAGCTCCTTTATCGCTCTTATCAGCAAACTGCGACAGCAGCGGCCTCGAAGCTTATTCGGTGGGGCTTGCGACCATGAAGGCGAGTCCCCCAAATAAAAAAAAGAAGGCATGCGCGAACTGGGATGTACCTGCATTGGTTTGTGTTGATACATCTGCCTGCCTGGGTATTTTGAGGTAGACCTTCTTCTTTACCACCCTCACCCTCCAACATCAAACTACCCTCGTTCACTTCATTGTTCTGCTAGCTCTAGTTGATCAAAAGCTTGTTTTTTTTAAAGTCTGCCCGTGTTTGGGAGGGGTGCAATCAGCGACCCATCCACGTTATCAAAGTATTTATCTATACCTATAGCCGCAGCGGCATCACCATCTTAATCCAACACTTCCAATGGCCGACGAGAGGAGTTCCAAGGTTAGCAGCATGTCTGAGCGCAAGAGGAGCGGGAGCCCGGCCTATACTAACTCGTCGACCAAGCGCATGAAAGTTGAGAAGGCGGAAGATGATGACAAGAAGGCCATGGAAAGCAACCCCTACCTGTCGCATTGGAACAACGACAGCAATGGTTATGCCAACGGAAAACTCCCTGCGGGGTCTGCCTTGAGGGACTTCAAGCGCCGCGAGACGACTGCCAAACAGGCCGCCAAAGCCGAGGACGGTTATAATAATCCCTTCACTGGAGAGCCCCATTCCGAGCAGTATTTTACCATCCTCAAGAGCCGCCGTAACCTTCCTGTACACAAGCAAAGGTGAGTGACCATGTGAATCCCATATCCTTCTAGTGCTATCAGCTAACCCGCGTCCTCTCTTTCCCCGAGTCATTAGGCAGGAGTTTCTCGATGCATACCAAAAGTCCCAGATCCTCGTCTTCGTTGGTGAGACGGGTTCCGGAAAAACGACACAAATCCCCCAATATGTCATCTACGACGAGCTGCCCCATCTTAACCACAAGATGGTTGCTTGTACCCAGCCGCGACGAGTTGCCGCCATGTCAGTCGCCCAGCGTGTCGCCGATGAGCTCGACGTCAATCTTGGTGAGGAAGTTGGTTATAGCATTCGTTTCGAGGATAAGACGAGCTCCAAGACCATTCTCAAGTACATGACAGATGGTATGCTGCTGAGAGAAGCCATGCACGATCACGCCTTGTCACGATATAGCTGCATTATTCTCGACGAAGCACACGAGCGTACCCTGGCCACCGACATTCTCATGGCTCTCTTGAAGGGCATCACTCAGAGCAGACCCG
Source organism: Xylaria sp. MSU_SB201401 (assembly GCA_002288965.1). Taxonomy (NCBI): domain Eukaryota; kingdom Fungi; phylum Ascomycota; class Sordariomycetes; order Xylariales; family Xylariaceae; genus Xylaria; species Xylaria sp. MSU_SB201401. Next base: position 30,795 of record NPFG01000112.1, read on the forward strand.
ATCTGAAACTGATTGTCATGTCTGCAACCCTGGATGCTCAAAAGTTTCAGCGATACTTCTTTGATGCTCCCCTTCTCGTTGTACCAGGTCGAACTCACCCCGTCGAGATTTTCTACACGCCAGAGCCCGAAAAGGACTACGTCGAAGGCGCAATACGGACGGTTCTGCAAATCCATGCTGGCGAGGCTGAAGGCGATATTCTCCTATTCCTGACTGGAGAGGAGGAAATCGAGGATACGTGTCGCAAGATCTCACTCGAGGTTGACGAGCTTGTGAGAGAGACGGACTGCGGTCCAATGGCTATATATCCTCTTTACGGAACATTACCCCCACATCAGCAGCAGAGGATATTCGACCCGCCCCCGCCACCCTTCAAAAAGGGTGGTCGGCCTGGCCGAAAATGCATCATCTCGACCAATATCGCCGAGACCAGTTTGACCATCGATGGTATTGTTTACGTCGTTGACCCTGGCTTCAGCAAACAAAAGATCTATAACCCGAGATTAAGAGTGGAGTCCCTTCTCGTCTCGGCCATTTCCAAGGCCTCTGCTCAACAACGAGCTGGTCGTGCAGGTCGTACGAAGCCCGGAAAATGCTTCCGTCTTTACACGGAGAAGGCCTTCAAGGAAGAACTCATCGAGCAGACGTACCCTGAAATTCTTCGCTCCAACCTCGCTAATACGGTTTTGGAGCTCAAGAAGCTTGGTGTGACAGACTTGGTTCATTTCGATCTTATGGACCCTCCGGCTCCTGAGACCATGATGCGTGCGCTTGAAGAGCTTAACTACCTAGCCTGTCTAGATGACGAAGGCGAGCTGACTCAGCTTGGTAGTCTAGCATCTGAATTCCCGCTTGACCCTGCCTTGGCAGTGATGCTCATCTCGAGCCCGGAGTTCTACTGCTCTAATGAGATGCTGTCTCTTACTGCATTGTTGTCAGTCCCGCAGATCTTCGTGCGCCCGGCACAGAAGAGACGAGAGGCCGACGAAATGAAGAATCTCTTCAAACATACTGATGGTGATCATCTCACCATGTTAAATGTATATCACGCCTTTAAGGGCGTTTTAGGTCGTGGCGAAGACGCTAAGAAATGGTGTCATCAGCATTATCTTTCCTTCCGTCACCTTTCGAGCGCCGATAATGTTCGAGCCCAGCTGAAACGCATCATGGAAACCCACGGCCTTGACCTAGTCAGTACCGATTTCAATGACAGGGAATACTACACCAACATTCGGCGAGCCCTTGTCGCAGGCTTCTTCATGCAAGTGGCGAAGCGCGAAAATAACAAGATCTACCGAACCCTGAAGGACAACAACTCAGCTGTGATGCTACATCCGAGTACAGTACTTGGTGCTGATTATGAGTGGGTCATCTATAACGAGTTTGTGCTCACTTCGAAGCAATATGTTCGAACGGTTACTGGCATTCGGCCTGAATGGCTGCTGGTGAGTCTTCCTTCTACCTTTTGCGTTTCGTCTACTTTTCCCCTCTCTGCTATACTCTTTCACAGAAAACTGGCCGATCGTATGCTGACTTTATCATGTAGGAATTGGCTCCCCAGTACTACGATCTAGAGTCCTGGGAAGGGCAGAAAGACGTCAAACAAGCACTAAAGGCCGTTGCGGACAAGATGAGAAGACGCGCAGCCATGAAGGCCGGTCGCTGATTTCTGTCGTTGTCTTGTCACCTTGATATAACCTATCGCTCCCCATATCCGGAGGGAAGGTCTAGCGGGAAGGGACCTATAGATCTTGATCCAGTATTCTAGATTCCCAGTGACGGCACACAATCTAGTGTTGTGTAACCAGTCGGTAAAAGTCTGGTAACTTAGAGCAAGATTCTTGTGCGAGCCCGGGGTTTTGGGAGCATTGCAGTTTTTAAGAAAAGGCTGAGAGTTTGTCCATATACCTATGTGATCGGGCAGATGATCCGGTAAATTTTTCTTTCCCTAGATTTGCCCTGTTTGAGAAAGTCTACTTGGCCACCGACTGGCTGATAGAGTTGGGCGTTTCTTGTTTGTTTTGGTCTTGTCAAGCTCTCAGCTGAGGAGACTTAACTTGGCTTGGTTCGTCGCGATTAGTGATAGCGACTGCGATAAAGGTTGCACTGGACTAGAAAGAAAGGAAAGCCCTGCAGTGTGCCGGACTGTATTGCACAGTGTGGCATGGCACAATATGGCATGACCCAGCATAGCAACGTCAAATGAATGATTAGAAACAATGATCTGATCTGGTTTGGTTGGTTTTTTATGTGAGTGAGTGAGTGAAAGTGAGCGAGTGAGTCAATGATTGAATTCAATATGCGTCGTTTGATTTGTTGAGAGAATCGGAATAGGTACGTGTAGTTGTAGGTGTAGGTGTAGGTGCGGTGAACATGTGTGAATAAGCGTTGATAGGTATATTATGTGACTAGCATCTTTCCGTCTTCTTCCGTCGTACCCATTCATATACTCAATGTTCAAATGTTGTGAGTATGGTACCTACGGTATGGAGCGTATTGAAAGCTACATGCAGGTAATTTTTTGCGTTCGGCAGAATATTAATTCTTTAGTATTTTTCCTTGTTTTTTTTTTTTTTTTTTTCCTTCATCTTCTTCTTTCTTATATTTTTCTCATTATATCTTTTTGCTTGCTTGCTTCCGTCTCCCCCCCATACTTGTTTGTGTACTCTAGGTATTTAGTAAATGCTTATGTTATGCTCTGCATATAGTTAATGTATGTATGCATATCTGTGGTTATAGTGTTTCCAGTATGGCATGGAAAGGTAGTTGATAAGTAGGTATAACGAGGGCTGGCTGGAGTAAGGATAGGGGATTTTAAAATGCTTTCAGATTCATGATGCTCACTTAGTCATCTATCTAGGGATGGCTGCTGAGGTAGCCGCAGTTTGTAAGTTTTAACTTGATCTTCTTGGAGTCTCACGGGTAGACTTCACTTTCTCTTTGTATATATGTGTGTGTCAGGAATCGTCTGGAAGGTATACGATGAAAGACCTTTATTGTTGTGCAACTAGTAGGAGTAATCCAAGGGATGAGAGCATTCAGACTCCCTCCGGCTATATACAACTTTGGTCCTTTGTTCAGTTTTTGTATCGTATCATATCGTATTGTAACAATGTGTATAGATATGTATGTACGTAGAGAGGGAGGGAGAGAGGGGAAGGTAGGGAGGAAGGTAGTTACGACGTGTTTTCCCTACCTCCATGTTCACCAGTCTGCCTGAGGCAAGCGAGAGCCAAGGCTGAAGAGCCAAAGCCGAAGCTGCGATAGGTCTTGTATAACGGCGGGTATATGGGGGCTGGCACCGAAGGTGTAAGCCCGAATTGGAGGTACATATGAAATGGTGTACAAGTAAGTGTTCAGCGCGTATGACAGAGATTAAGTTAGGTTAGATTTGATGAGGTTGAGTTGGGTTACGTCAGGTTGAGCTGTGGCGAGGGTGATATCTTGTATACCTACGATGCAATGGTGTGTGGTATGATCTAACGTTAGGTAAGATGTTAGATGGGATGAGGAGAGAAGGGATCAGATATGATTTTGTATGATGTCCTAGTGAGCACGTAGATAGGTAGATAGAATGTTTGGCTTATCGTATACAGTTTCTTAGTTTATTTTATATTTCTATCTCTCTCCTGTTGGCAAAAGGAAGGGTAAAGGGGCAGAAGGGGGTAGTTTCCGGTAGGCGGGTACCTATACTGATATATGTCAGTCTGCACAGTAGTTGTTAAGTTGTATTGTAGTCTCCTTTCTTTACGAATTATTTAGCTTAGTCTCGTGATAAGTACCTTAGGAGTATATCCTCCCCGTCCTTCAAGGCAAGAATAGCGAGGGAAGTATACAACTACTGCCATCTACTCCGATGTGTTTGACAGAGAGAGAGACAGAAAAAACAAGAAAGGAGGATACCGGGCATTAAAGTGAGGACATGCCGCTGGTTAGTAAGAGAGAAACAGAGAGGTAGTTGGGAACAACACATGTAAGGGGTAGGCGGTGTCGGGTTACGCAAGTAACCAATTATAGATAATACCTAGTTTATGCTGTGAGGTTTAATATGTATTCGCTTTAGTAGTAAAAGGCAAGTTTAATGTCTTCACGTTGGATTGATAGCATGATAGTAAGATAGTCTACTCTCCGCCTTGATGATAAATATGAGAAAGTTTTGAGCCGCTGAGAACAGATTCACTCCAACTAAGAAGCTGAATGATTAAGCAATCTCGAGATAGGAGATGTCGTCGTCTTACCTTGTCTGGATTAGCGTATGTAGTTGCGTATATCTAGTATGCTCACGGAGCTACGCCGACGTAAAGCATCGAGCAACTAGTCACAGTATGATGTATCCTCTTGATGCTCACGAAACCTCCGTGGCCTGCCAAGATCTATATAACCAATCAGAGATATTGTTTATACTCTCCATATAAGACAATGGCGGCTACATATTGCTACCCTGGTTGTGCGCCATTAGAGCGGCTGATCCCGGCAACTTTAGTTACTTAGGTGCCAATCTGTTAGCCAAACAAAAGATCAAGATAAGATTGGGCCTTGAAGGCCACGGAGGTTTCGTAGGTACCAACGGAATAGAGAGTGTGGACGGTAGATCCCAGTGGTCTATCTCTTGCTGGTATCATGACTCATAGCTGCATTTCTATCTGTGACATAAGTCATCCCGGCGTCTGTCCTTAAGGGAAGTCGCAAAGTCTAGATAGTTATATGCCGTAGACACGCATACTGCTAATATCCATATATTTTAGGTATCAGTGTATTAGAAATCTAAACGTCCTTAACCCAGCACTGGAGGCACGATCATGGGTTGCCACGCATTGTGAGGCTCTTTGTATGAGTACCTATGGCGACATGACAGATTCTGATTTCTTCGTAGGTTGTTTCTCTGTTGCATGAGATGATTGTTTCTTTGTTTTAGTGCTAACGGCGTATCTGCCTCCGGAGATGGAAGGTGTGGCTCGGAACATAGGATGTTGCATAGTTCTATACCAATATCCTCATATTGTGTCGCTTTAGCGTCGTACTCTAGAGACATATAGTGGGACTAGGACTTTTATAAGTCCCGCGATGGTTAACCGACGCGATCGTCCAAGCAGCTCGTTTTCGAGTTGGGTAAGTGACTCATCAAGAAATCCTTGGTCTCATCCCCATGTTGAGGGGCGGATGAGCGCACTGAACACCTCGGCATGTCGGATAGTTGTTGAACGATACACGGAGATCGGTAGGTAGTAACACATATGCTCCACCAGTAGTGTAACCGGAACGGTAGCAGGAAAATAGTGGTCAACCTCTGTTTTCGTTGTCGTCCTCTGGCGGTCGAGGCGGCTGTTCCATTGCAGCGCGTAGCCCGCTTCCTATGGTTTATAGGGTTGGGCACGCCACGTCGATCTCGAGACTTTAGCCGTGTGATTCGGGGACTATATAAATCAGGAAACTCGAGATATCTTATGCCGCGCAAAGTGATATATTCCGCGCCCGGAAACACCCTTTCTGGCACGAGTACATGGTGGATTGCCATTGGCGGTGTCCCTGGGCCGTGCTGATGGCATATGTGCCTGTTCGATATAGTTATAGCCTTTGATATATGTAGTCCATAGCCCGAAGACACTCGCTTAGAGGCGTGCTGTTTTGATTCGGCGTTGGAGGGTGCTCGCGGTGTTAGATGATCAACTAGCGGGATAGGATGCGGTGTCGCTACCGAAGCCCTCCCGGAACCACCCCATTTTATCTATTGAATAATATAGCATTGTCAAAGAAAGACCGGGTTCATATGGTACATGCATATCATCTATGATACGCTCATATCTCCACGTAGCTGGCGAAAGCCTCTAATCCAGGAGGGTTGGTGTAGTCGAGGATCTGAACGTGTTTTCTTGTCGTTGGCACATACGGCTATCCTCGGGAAGATTGCATGACTAGCCAAGTCGCCCGCAGGAAGTCTAATAATCGCATGATACCCACGGATACCGATATCATCCATGCGTACTGAATTGCCGTTCTAAGTGAGCTGTCGAGGTCAGATTAAAGAAGAATTGAAAGACTACCTGAATACCTATAGGGTCAGGAAAGAGAAGAACTATACCTTGAAGACGAAGAGGACTATAAAATCCGCCCCTTTCGACTAAGTTTCCAGTTTATTTCCATGTATTGGCCTTATAACGCACCAGAGTAGCCCAGGTTATCTTCATCAGTATGAGATGCTCTTTGGGCCAGCCAAAGAAGCTGAGGAGCTCCAAGCTTAACCGGGGAAAAGTATATCCGGTAAGAAGCACTGCGCAGCTCATATCATTTTGCGTGTCTCTGAGACTCACTCCCGGGAGCTGTAGACAATAAGACAAATAATAGACTTGAAGGGTGCCGAGTCACGATTCTATATAAGTATTGTTTGCAAAAATGATGAATCACTTATCAATAATCTTGTCTCTCTCGTTTTCTGATAGATCATCTCTTCAGTTTGTAACATATCACCAGTCATCGTCATTGGAAACCACTATAGTGGGAGCCTGGTTTGTGTATTGTACAATCGCAATTTCTCGTTCTGGTGAAATTTTGAAACCATATTGCTGAGCCTCAGTACTAGTATCTATTGACGGATTGAACTGACAAGCAATACCGCTAATAACATGGCGTAACGGGGGTGCCGGACGTAAGGAAGTCTACCCATCTTGGAATAGAGCTACGAGACGCTGTATTGCTGCCAGAGCTGCATCTCAAGACGGCTGCAGGGACTCAGGTTACATCGAAGCAGCCAAGCATCCAAGTCGAAAGATGTATGGTTTGCTAATTCGAGTAACCACCCCCGCGGTGTGGGCGCTAAACGAACATATTGTACTTAAGCGAGCAAAAAAAAAAAAAAAAAAAGTACATAGTTGGGGTTACCGCAGTGCCGGGCTATTATTGAGATACGGGGCCGAGGTGGCGCCCCCGGAACCCTCTCTGTAGGTTTAAGTAGACGCCGCATTTGGCTGGGAATTTGCCTCCTGGACCGGAACCGAAGGAGACGCCGTCCAATGCAGGCCTCGTACAAGATCGGTCATAACATATGGAACGAAGATGACTGCATTCGGTCCCGCGGTCAAAGGGGGGTGCAACAGAATACCACACACATCCCGTTTCCCACCAAATACGCCTAAAACCACCTCTTTCCAACAGCTCTAAAATAGCCAAACTAAATAGTAAAAATCGGCGGGGTATATAGATCTATTCCTAATTGCTTAATATATATTTCCTATAGTTGAAAATAAAATATCTCCTCGTCATAGCGAGTAATCTAGGCTTAAAGTTAGAAGCTTTGCATTACTGCTAAATTATACTAGTAATACTAGGGTATAATATGACCTTTAACTTCATTAAAATATAGAAAAGCAATATAGTAGACAGTTGCTTAGATATTTTTATATAGTCAGTTAGTATTTAATAAGTATGGTTCTGAAGATGAGGTATTTTTATTATTTTATTTGAGTGTTTTATAGCTATTGGAATAAGATGAGTTTAGGCGTATTTTGGTGGGAAACGGGATACGTGTGGTGTTTTGTTGCACCCCCCTCTGCGTGGTCTACAGCGGGTTACCTGTCATGTAACACCGCGTGCTGTTGCGTCCTCTAGATCAGGATGTGTGACCACTTCCATGGCCAAATTGACACACACCAGGAAGATACGCTTGGCGGCTGTAGCACTGCCCGGCTTTGTTTGCTCGAGTATGGTCTGAATGTGAATGTGAATATAAATGTAAATATAGATCATTGTTATGGCAACATTTAGCTTGACATAGATCTCTTAAAACTGCTCCAAGATGAGGCTAGTTACCAGGCTACCCTACTCCTGAAGAGGTTCTCGCGCGCTGTGTTGTGCGGGTTAGAGGAAGCGAAAGACACGCAATAATTACAATGCTACAAATTGACGACACGAGTGAGGTTGCACGAGATATATCGCAGTCCACAGCCACAGAGACTAACAATATCGCAACCGGCACAACAATGGCAACTGGAACACAAGAGGGCACAAGCACTGGTGTGATCTCGACTCCGAAAGCCGCAGACACAATCTCAGTGGCTCCTACCCAAGACCAAACTACAGCTATTGATCAGAACACTCGGCCGTGGCACGGAGGCTGGACCGCGGGCGGTAATCCGTGGACGGGGCGATGGGGTGGGATGCCCGGCACCATTATTACCTTCGCCTCTACAGTTACGTATACGGAACCACCATCTACAGCAGAGGCATCCCAAATATCACCGGCTATTCCGAAGCCATCCGAAAGCCGAATGGAAGGTATTGACGTTAGTGGTCCTGTCGCGGCTGGTATTGGCGTTGGTGCCAGTGTCGGGTTACTCGGTCTCTGTCTTGTGGTCGCATATTTCTACAAGAAGCGCTCGCGGGGGCAATGGCGTCAATCGTCGTCTTTACAAACGTCGGAGGGTATCAAAGGAAGTGACGGCATCTGGCCAAAATATCCTTATTCCGCATCCAACGAATCGCCAATCGAACTTTCAGCATCGCGCCCACCCAAAGAGTTAGACACGGTGACAAGGCTTCAGCAGCAGGATCTGTCGAATAATTCGGAACTCGTCGAATTGGATGGAAACGGGATGGTAAATTCGAGGAGCCAGAACAACGCGTTCCTGGGGCTTTGATGGGTATCGAAAGGTCGTTGCTCGTTCTGTAATCATTGTATGTAGATTAAGACTCATAGATCTTGGTGGCCAGCTCTCTAAGATAATTATAAAGTTGGGGCCAAAGAAGGCTGATAGAATAAATTCGATACGATAGAAACATAACATCATTTACGTACCTAGGAAATCCGTAAGAAATAGTATGCAGTTTAACTCGCAACAATGGGAGCTTAACACGAAAAGGGATTTTGTTTCCTTTCCTTGTCAGACCCAATCGTAATTTAGTAACCCCTATCTGTTCCGTACTCGGAACGGTATAGTCACATATTTATTCCTAATACAGACCTATCAGCGTACGTACCGCCAGGCGTCCTTGAACTATAGCGAAGAGAATACTATTCCACAAGCAATGAGCAGCACACAGATGCAGCACGTGTCTACAGATGGCTTCAGGGAGAACAGTATCGCATAAAGCTTCTCGAACGCTTAAAACAGAAGTTTAAAACTTGAGTCCTTAGAGGAAACTGTACATGATGCGTGTCGGCGGGTCTAACCGAAACCACCACGGCTCCTATCCCAAGCTTACAGCATAGCTACCTGTACACTATAGAAGACTCTCTGGACAATAGGTCCGAGTAATCACGCCACTTTTTCTCAGCCGTTACAACGAGCCTGGCAATTCGCAAAACGATTGCAAGTAGCCCCATTTACCGTATATAGCCGTGGTTCGCTGGGCGAGCTAACCGCCAAAATCCAATATTGACTGAATCAAAGCCTTGTTTATAGTTATTAATCATCACATCTAACCTACATTTTACCATTGCCTTAGCGGAGCTGGGCGTGAGAGCAATACTACGCAGTACCACTCACGAGAGCGGTTCTATTTCCCGTCAAGTGGAGTTGTGGTGCGAAGGCTGCTGATGATCACTTCCCCCCTTGTCGCAGCATATGTTAGCGCCCAGAAGATGTTGCTCAAATATCTAAAGAGGCATGAAACGGGAACTGCACAACGTTACGAATGTCTGATCATACACTCGAACTGTTCTCTAAGCTACCCATAACTTAAATTCTTATAGCAAAGGCTTGTGCCTCTGCTACAGCGTTCAAGCGTACTCAGCCTGTCGCCATCTAGGTTCGGAGATATGAAACCCCAGACTTCTCGGCATTTTCGGCATTGACATGCCCCAACCATACAGAGGAAGGAATGAAATGCACATCCACGATAAACAAAACATAGCGCTTAAGAATTGGGGACATAAACACTTCAAGAATCACCTTTTGTGTACATGTCCCTGAGCAAATGAGAAAGTGTCAGTTGCTCTACAGGTTTAGGATGTACTAGATTTGCCAAGAGTATCCCAGGGGGCTGAGTTCTGTGGTCTTTATGATCTTTTCCGATAGCTTCATATTTCTAGTTAGTCCGACATGCCCAATTTCCACGTTCAACTAGTTACCAACTTTTATGAACTCGGTAGCCTTGCATGTAACATGACATCATTACTGAGGTGTCAATTTTTTCATAAGGCTGATACATTATTTAAATGGATTGTGCCGACCCGCCAGCAGAGTTTGCCGTCAATATACTTCCACGAGGCAAATCACGTTGATCATGGAGAGGATATGATCTTGTAATTGAGCAGGTCTAGCCGGGCAGTAGTCGGCTGGTCCCACTTGGCAACCACCTGGGTTAGGGTCCGTGCCTCACTGTATCCTTTTTATGCCCACAAAACCTCTGTGACCTGCCAAGACTTTAGTAGCCAATCATAACTTCTTAAAGTTGTAGCTCAAGTAAGCTGGTAACAATGGATACATCTATTTTACCAGATTCATATTGTTATATAGGGAGGGACCTGAGGACCTTGAGTAATGATGATGTAGATCTGTTAACGATGGCGGCCCAGAACTTGAGAGCCGAGGAAAACCGAGTCTTTAAGGTTACAGAGGTTTCATGGGCATGAAAAGGATACCACCTGCACACCTTTCAACACCTTCTAGCCTTCCAACCTTCGAACGAATTATCAACGCCCTCAACACCTTTAACCTTCCAACTTATCGCCAACACCTCTGACACCTTTAATCTTATTAGTAAATACAGGCTTAGCGTATTAAACATATTAGCTTTTTATCAGGTAAGAATGTATTTTGTTAGTTTTAGGTAGGGTTTTTAATATATATAGTGTAAAACAGATGCTGAGGAAGATGCTAACTAAGAGGCACGCAGATGGAACCACCTGAGTACTGCCCGTTCAGACCTGCTCTTTTAATTATGACTTGCACTATTATATCACAATTCTAGGCGAGTTAGTGGTTGTAAAGTACTATTGCTGTACTCGAAAATCCCAATTACGTGCTCAACTAGAACATCTCCTATATAAATAACGTTTTGTTTCTCATTGCAAGACTTGTAACAGTGCAATACACTATGTTGTTTTATTGGGGGTGTGTCGCCACGCTAGTTCAACAACGTGGTAGCATCACAGGTGGCGATTATTGTGAACATGGCAACCCTCTAGGTAACTTAGCAGATTTGTAAATGCTCTAGTTGATGGATCCGACATCATGTTGGATCCATTCATCCTTCTTGAATGCTTCCTACGCTAGCATTGAGGTGGTGATAAACGGCCGAGCCAAGGAAGCACACAGGTTATTAAAGAGTAACTCTAGTATTCCTAAGTAGACATGAAGTTGAGCGGTTAATGTGTTTTTTATGACTATCAAGCACACTGCGTCATGTATCTATCCAGGAAGGTGAACTGATAGGTAGCAACAAAGTCAAGTGACACGGTAACACCATCTAACGTTTATATAGGCCATCTAGCCCGAGATAGTGGACCAGCATCCCGCTCCTCCTTCGCATGATTATCACATGTAGATCTTCCTGGCTCATGGCGAGGCAGGTGACAAAAAGCGAGGCAGATCTACCCATACTACCTACCTACTATATATATATATATATATATATACCTATACCAACCCCTTGTTCTCTGACTAGTTTATTGTCACCCGCCTCGCATGGCTCGGAAAGTTTACCAGAAAAGTATGGTGTACTGTTACTGGTTCCGAGTGGCGGAGCGGAAGGAAAGCTACAAGCATCCGGAGTGGGAGTCAGTGCAACTGAAGGCCGCGTGGGAGGGTGAGAATCTGGGTCCATAACATGATGGGGGTTCTAGGATAGTGCTGTCGAATAGAACTGGAAGGTGGACACGATACGATGAAAAAGTTTGTGGACAGGGGCGTCATACAACAGGCTGCTGTGGCGCTCCCTGGGGCCGTTCCCACCCCCTCCCGTGTGTTATTTGCGCATTAGCCCGGCTAACTGCTGATATGGGTTGCGGTAGCTCTGTGACTTCTGCATGGCGACAATTCCCAGTCTAACCAATCATTCTAGGTTTACAGTTCGTTGTTGTAAGTAGATCTTCTCTGACGTATGATACTATGTTCTCGGCTTCTATTATCTCCTCACGCTATGACATGAACTACTCGCAGTTAGCCTGGAAAAATCGATATATAGGCGAGATAAGCGTGGTGAAATGTTTCCTGGACGATGGATCAAAGCACGAAGTTGGTACCGAGACCCTTTCACATTGTTCATGCCTCGAATCGTCGGACACTAGTTATGCAATGCACGAAACAAAACCGTCGGGTTAACTCCCGAGGTGCAGAAACGATTGGATAGATAAAATATGGCTCGAACATAGCCGTTGTCTGAAACAACTCCTCGAATCGCGGCATCATCCGAATTCAAAGCTCAAAATATCACCAAATAGACGATCAGGACGAGGAATACTCTTAAGAAACTACACTGCACTAGAGGAAGGTCTACTGATTTATCTGCCTATACCGCTTCATGCGAAGATCTCTCTAGTTCTTGGCCCGTGTTTTAAGAACGCCCTACATTCCCCGCATAGAACTTGGGGGCTGTATTCTGGTTCTACTACTAAGGCTGGCCTTTTTTTCTTCGAAGCTCTAGGGGCCTATCACACATCAGACGGCTGGTAACTGGTTTAACAAATCACGTGTCTGAAGAGAAATGGCGCGTCTACAGAGTGGCCCGCGTCTCAGACGCGCGGTGTACTGGAGTGCTATTTCCCTCTTCTACCTCTCTCCTTTTACTTAAGGAATAAAACAAACAGACTATGGTATAGAATGATGGCTACGTAATATGCATTTATAGGTCACAAGCTACGTAAGAGGCATCGTGACACAAGTTAAGCTGAGGAATGAAAGTCTCCTATATCTTCCTGGTCCAATAGTTTTGCCCAGCATAAGCAACCCATACCCAGGCAAGATTCTGGTAGGATTGGCACACGAAACAGAAAAGACATAAAAAGTACAAAGCCTGCTGCAATCGAAGGCTCGGCGAATCACCGATGTGACGGCTGTCTCTGGCCTTCATGAGATAATATTTCCTGTAGGTCGAGTTCGATCATATCATTCCATATTAAATCCTCCACGTTACCTCTGCACCGCCTCCTGATGCATGAGACTTACTGTGTCACCGATTCCTCTTAAGATCGCAATAGATTCTGCTCATTCTCTGCTACAAACATACCGGTTTCTACCAAGAGCGTCCATTCGAATACCGTTAGAACTACCCAAATACCTTATAAGGGAGCCGCGCAGCAGGATGCTAAATATAAGAATACACAACGATGATGAATCCTTTTAGTTTTTACCACACCGCCCAGGAGAGTTCCAGTCGCCAAAAATCACGGAAAATAGGTTACATCTTATCTCTGCCTTGCCTGGTCTCGCGATGAAAATTCTCACCGGTTGTTATACATAGGCAGCGGAATACAAGGGTGTCTTCTATTGCCCATGCGGTGACGTCTTACCGGTGGACACTTCTTGAACAGCTCCTGTCGCACGAGTGGCTGGAATTACTGCGGCTGAAGGTGACATGGGGTTGTAATCGTGATTATTTGTGCTCCCTTTTCTATAGCCCGGAAAAGTCGGTAAACGTTATGACGACACAGCTGTGACCTCCTGGTCGAAAATGGCCATGGCCGTTGTATATCCAAACTCTCGCGATGCCAAACTCATGCTTATCTGACGGTAGGCCAAGCAAAGTAAAACAAAGCTGCCTGGCAGGCACTTGCGGCGGGTATTTCTTTTTTCAATGTTTCCCCCAAAAGGCGGTGGCGCGAAAGCGAATCGCTTCGCCGAGACACTCTTCCTCTGTATCATAGCCTGGTATTCATTTGAGCTCTTCAAGACAAATCCGTTTGCAGGGAAGACGCCTGTATACAGACGAAGAAAACCACGTGTCATTGCCATAGAACCATTGAACTAGACCGGATTATAGTATACCGGCTCATTGGCGCTGGGGCAAAGGACTGCGCACGCGACAGACACTAAGTATATGTACGCATGTGCATGCCCAGAATTAATGAATGTAACAACACCACACGCCCTTCTACTAGTTTGTCTTTTAAGGTCCAAAAGAGTGTGTGAGAGACGTCGAATAGCTCGCAGGGGTTGAGACCCCTGTTCCCCGATCTGCGCGGTGTTCAGTTTGACATTCGCACTCCACAGTGAGCCAGCTCTCACAAATGCAGTAAACCCCGTGGAGCATGGGCCTCTCTTCCTGTGTGCTACCCTACTCTGACTGTAGCGCACAGCTCCCGCTGTCCCCGAGGGGTGAACTCTCATGATAGGCGAGACAGGAACAGAAATACTATGTTCTCAACCACTCGTATAAAAAGGCGGAGATTTCGGAAGACATGGAGCACATCTTGGGGGAGAGATCTGCTAGTCAGCAACTAGGCGGCCGGCATAGCGTTTTCCTACTCCTTTCAGCCTCAATCATGGGTATGATATGGTTCGTGTGCGACAAGGCAAGGTTGACCCAGGCACTGTTGGAGCTCAGCAATCACACGCGTACAATGTACAACGGTTACATGCGCAAGTGGGCAATTGCTTGTAGGCAGGGACATGGGATGAGATACGTGAGCTCAACTAGCGTAGGTATTACACTACAGCAGCGTACATAGACTATATGCGGCCCTCGCGTAGCGAATCTCAGTAACTGGGAAAATATTCTGTTCCAACTGCCGTGGCATACGGTAGCTACATGTGGTAGCACGCCGCATTAGAGTCCCTTCATGGGCTTCCTGGAGGGCTGTCTACCGAAGCTTGGACTCTAGGGCAGCGGCATTTCTATTGATAGTCTTATAGAGCTGTAGATAGCTCGCCTAGGTTTCAGTGGCTCGGCCATATGCATACATTCAGGAAGGTATCAAAACGGGCCACCAATTTGGTGGCAAGGTGCGCAAGAATAAGCTAGGTAACACTACGCAGTAAGTCATAGACGACAGTTGGCTGAGGAACCAATAAGCTGCGCCGCGATCCTGATCGATACGCCTCTATGAGTTCCCCAAGTCGTAGGTAGACTTACGGGCACGGTATGGCTGTGTATATAGTAATGTCTAAGAGGCACTGCGGTGCTCAATATGGAATTTTGGAATACCGAAAAAAAAAATGATCGCCGCCAATTGACGCATCGCGCTCCGCCGCCGTTATGCAACGCTGCAAATATGATAGGTCGATTGGTCCCAGACTACTCCCGCTTAACGTCCGTCTCCGCACTTGGATTAATCTAGGAACCTGCAAAGAACGGGAGGAAAAAAAAAAAAAAAAAAAAGCAAAGCATGATCTCATGGCCCTCAGTCCACACTACGGGACTGGGCAGAAGGTCCCCACATGCTCTGCCGCTTGGCCCCTGTTTGTCACATGGATCTTGTGAGGCAAGTGGTGTGCAGCCGGAACGTGTGGTAGGGGTTTGTTAAGCGTACCCATATCTGAAGGGTACTGGGGTATAATGCGATTCGAGAAAGCTAGCTGTGATGGATCAGACACCCCTCTCCCACTGATGCCATGGTAGAATGCTCCGGTTCCTCGCGTCTGAAGGATGCGTTCTGACACTGTCTCATGTACACTAACTTGTCATACTTGCCCATGTTGTCAGGATGCGCGTCCCCAGTGATGCGCCCTGTATATCAGCATGCTCCCATCTGTGCCCTGCGTCGACCGGCCTCCTTGCTTTTTTTTTTGTTTCTGCTGGCGCCATACTACACTGTAGCAAAGGCCCTTCGACCTCTATATACATACACCTCAGGAGCTTGACAACCAGGCTCTACTGATTGGGCGCTTTCAAGTCCTTCAGTTATACAACGCCGCTTGGCTGTCAGCGGACAGTCACCCCTTCAACAACACATCGAACGGCCGTGGACTTACGTCTATACTTTATTCTTCCACTTCGAGAAACAGATATTACCCCGTCTCCAAATAACCTCTCGCAAACATCACCCAGAATGAGTGGCAGCGGCGGTTTCTACAAGTACCGCTGCAAGTACTTCTTCACCCATGAATGTCCCAACTGGGTCTACGTAAATAACACCGCCTGTGCCGAATGTAGCGTGAGTAGGAATACCGACTTGTTGAGACGACCATATGGAGCTGACTATTGGTTGAATACCTAGGCCAAAGGACGAGAGGCTGACCCGGCGGCAGCTCAAGCACCTGTGATCAGATACTCACAACAAGAAATCTATGTGCCTCGACCCAAAGACGGCGTGATGTACTACTTCCGGGTGGTGATTCCCGTGGAGGTAGAGAATGTTCAGACGCAGATTACCAGTAACCATTGGTATGCGGCCAACACTCAGACTGAAACTCCGGTACCGACGACGACCAGTGCCATTCCCGGAACTCCAGCTACGAGTACTACTTTCTGAAGAATTCTCCGCGGTATGAGTATCTCGGAACCAGGCGGTCGAAGGTAGTACAGCCAATTGATACGATTCCATGTATCGGATAAAATACGGATGACGGTCGGTAATTTGTATGTTCCTTGAAGAGTAACGGGTTGCGTGGGTGTGTGCCCAATGCGGATGAAGATGATCAATCTCAAGTAGATGGGCAACAGCAGCGAGGAAAAGGTCAATGGCGGAATCAGCGGGATGGTAATGAGGAAGATACTGTAAGTTAATATGACTCTCACTAGTCTACATCAATGACACCACCAGATTGGCTTAACAGCAAGTAAATGCTAAAACCCAACAATGTGATAATTCACCAGGCTGGGCTCTTGAATGAAAGAGTTAGTCATCCCATGACTTGACATGATTGTGCGAGTTGAATGCCACGCATATTGTCGTAACTCATCATGTTAGACAACGTCCCAGGTAGAGAATTGGGGGCTAATAGCGATATTTATCTATTATCAAGCTATTTCTACCTCCAGAGCTCCCAGACAGGGGTATTTGATAGCACGCGTGGTTTCTTCATGTAGGGTTTTCCTTTCCAGGAAGGGGGAGCCATTGGGTCGGGAGGCCGGGATGGGCCTGTTGACAGCTGCAAGGATAGCAACTTCATGCAGAGAATACTTCTATGTGGATCGTACCGATGGTAACAGTAGAAAAGAGAAGCATGTGTGCATACTTGAATAGATACAATGAGCGTTTGCTCTACCAGAGCCTTGTCTCATCAATGGCCAGAAGCATGGCTCGTCTCTGCTATTAGACTACCCAACTTCCGCTGGCTTCCGCTACTTGCTTGCCCAGATCTCGGGGGTCACTGGCACGACGTCGTTTGTGAAGCACAGGCCCGTGTGCCATTGATACTTCCGCTAGGCCGGCCCCGGACCCAGGAACTGGACCAAAACCAAATTAAGAAACACTACCCGAACCCACCAAGACCGGGATAACCATTTTGACAGGGGGTAAAGCTCTCTGAAGCTTCTCCCATCTCGGCACCTGAGAACCCATGTCCCGCTGCAACTCAAAGCTCCACGCCTAGTAGCTCACCTAGGACCTGAGCAACACAACAAACACCAGTATTGTGAGGCGCGACACATCATTAAGCAGCTGAGGCCATTGGCTACTACAGCTACGCTCGCTTATACTTAACTCGTCACGCCACGAGGCCTAGTCAGGAACCAAGTGTCCCCTGTACCTGGCCGCCAAGCTGCGGGAACATTACACACTAATGTCGTCGAATGCCCACAACAGGCTACGGGCGGAACGCAGCGGTCCGACATTACGACAGCGTTTTTAGTTCCATTCTGGTGGGGAATGTATGCGAGGTAAGACGGGTAGCAGATAGCAGAGAGGATTTGTTGTTGGTACGCTACACATGGCGAAACGTTCTGTTATGTTTGGCAGTGTTTGCCATGACCCTTGTCGATTCGATCAAGCAATGGAACACCTTTTCGATGGGCAGTAATCATTCCACCCCTAACCGCCGCCTTAGGCGTATGTGGGAGGGTAGGGTAGCTATGCTGGGCATCTATGCACAATTTACAGTATACTGCCTGGCCACAAAAGCTCGCCTGTTGCATTCGAGCGAGCGAACATATTTCTGGATATCCTACTCATCCAGCACACGGCAGCGCTAATGTCCGTATTCTTAACGTCAATCCTACGCCACGTGTAGTCATAATTAAGCTACGATACTCCGTACACTAGGCCGCTGTAGGCAGTCGACCGTTGGGCAGAATATGGCTCCATAGAACGAGTCATGAGACGAGGGCCGTGACTCCTACTAATTTGTCAATCTGAATCGCACGTGGCCTGCCGTGTGGCATTAGTCTTTAGTATGAAGGTGCAGCAATGCTTCGACGATGCCTCCACCTTACGTGTACGCGTATGACGGACGGACATACGATGGACGACGATAATTAGAGTAGTGTATAAATCTTACGAGGAATAGCCGCACACGATTTGCGCGGAACAACCGATCTACACAAGGGATGCCGCTGTTTGTTGCAACCCGCATCACTGCCACTACTCTCCGATCGAGTCAAGATGATGATATAACAAGCCAGCACCCAGTTGACGAACTTGTCTTCACGTCTTCACTACCTCACACATCACCATGTGGAAAGCACGCGAGGACTATATACGACAGTAGACGCCGAATGGTGAAACGACGTCAACGTTTCGTATATAATCCTTTCGAGTTCAAACGACGGCGGCGGCCCTGGAGCCACTGGCGATACTAACATCAATAACGGAGTAATGGCCCAGAAGGTTACATTTCTAAGACGCCTAGTGTACAGAATAGTCAGCACATATCGTTACCGTCGCTATTCACCACTTGCGATATATCAATTCTCGTGAGTTTCGTTGACCGAGAAGCGCGACTCCGCTCCGCGCACTACTGCGCGGCCGTTTGTCGCAATGTAAATGGATTAGCGGCGAGGGTCGTCTTTCGGCACTTTTGCCCGTAGTGTCTCGTTCAACCTTTGCGCCAAGTTTTCACTACTTGCCCCTTTCATATTGGTGCTTGGGGAAAACGAGACTTGTCAACGCCCGGCGGTGCCATCATGAACCAACATAACCTCACTTGGCAGGCTTCTACACTAGCCTTTGGGTTAGTAGGTCATGAGCCGGGACAGACTTGTATACATCTGGAAGCAACATTCACGATGACCGCCTAACTACTGGTACATCACGAAGCGGCACACATTCCGAGAGACGAAATTCACTAAACACCTCGCTAGTTGGAAGTTAAAGCACGCGCTGAGATGTCTTTAGTGCATATCACATTCCACGACGCAGCAAGTCTCGGATAAGATGGATCACAATGTCTCATACCCTGATATCTAGCTACAACATCATAATCTTATTCGACCAACTTGCTTTGCTAGCTCTACTTGTAACCCGGCTGAGATGATATCTGAATCCGGAAAACTCCCCACACGTGTGTCTCTAGCTTCATGAGCGCACCAGTTCTCCCACTTCGAATTGTACGGAAATTTTCGCGCGGATATCCTCATGGAGCGCTACAGCCACGGCGAGATAGACCTGGTTTCTGAGACCAAATGGCGCCTCTTCTCGCGTGACGATGGTAATAAATTGTCTCCTGTGAAACAGCACTTGTCCACCGCCAGCATTTGCTTGGTCGAGGATTTGGGTGATGGCTGGCAGCAAGTGGATCTCCCATGTCCTTCTGAAGTCCTTCATTTCTTCGTCGGTCAGGTTCCGGATGGATGTCGTTGTTGGTGACCCGCCGCCTCCGTACTGGCCCGGAAAAGATGACACCTCATCGAGATGAGACTGATCAGACATGGTAATGGCGATGGTGGTGCGGTCCTGCTAATGTTGCGGGGGTGTTGGTTGCCAGAGCGAGGAATAGCGCCAGTGATACTTTCAGCTTTCGATTGAGACGTAAATGATGGTTTCACGGTGTCATCGAGAGCCCCTACACCGAAGATTGTTGGTCTTTGTACATCAAGACCGGTGTGAGGTACTACTGGCTTTTGTTTGCGGTGAAACATATACGAAGCGTTGTGTTACCGATGTAGGCACGACGCAAACTTGCGCATGCCTACTGTCCCTTACATGGTCACGCTCAATCGGCGATGAGGCTCGAGGGGCACAGGCGGTGAATTCGTGGCTCTGAGGAGATTCATGAAACTCACGCTTACAAGACAGGATATCGAACACTTATCGACATTCTTGCGCAGCCTCACATAGATATCTCATCAGTTCTAGGGTCGAGGCTTAAACCCATAGGTCAGGGCATATGCTGGCGATGCTCTACCGATTCAATGAACGCACGACGGCGAAGCTACCTGGATCTAATGCTGGATCACGCCAAACCTCGTAAATGTTCACGAACAACGGCAATCGAGCTTAGCGCGAACCGAGCCAAAGGTTATCCAGGAGCAGGTATCCCTGTCAGGTGACGCATGGCTAACAGAACAGAGCGTAGCACCGAGGTGATCGTCTACCACATCAATGATCTGTGCTGCCCCGGATAGCCCAGATTCTTTGCCGGTCTTTGAATATACTGAATATACACGTACCTGGTCTCGAATTGCAGTGGCTGAAACATTCAGGGATTCCAATCTGCCGTCACCCGCCCTCTAGGGTATGGGGTCAACAAGGAGCAAATACGTTTCGAGGTGTGATACGACTGAGAGTTTTATGAGTTAATGGACTTCAGCTCACTCGCTAGCTCTGCCTCAGCCGAAGACTTTTCTTTTCGTTCATTTGCGCCGTTTGATTAGGTTGATACTATGTCTCACCCGACCCACTAGACGACAGGGAGACCCCAAGTAAGAATAGATTCAACAAGTCGATCAGTGCGCCAACCAGGCAGCTTGGTGACCTGTCAGATAGAATGGTCACCAAATGCATCCTGTCGGCTACACTTCTTCGCTCATTTGGATCCGGCACCTGAAGTGAATGGGTATCTTGCTCGTCTGGGAGCGAATAGCAACGATGAATGCAAAGCTTGGACGACTACTGAGTTCGTCATAAACAAAAGTCCAGGAAGAGTAGATATCGTATTCACTCGAACGATAGCACCAAACGACTGTTGAACTTTTTCAGCGCCACATGCTCTATCAAGTCTAGTGTCTAGGAAAATTGCGCAAAACAAGTCACGAAGTGATATTTTCTCTGGTAGAGAAGCTGGAAATAGTATATTTCCCCAGTAATAAAGCCTAATCGTAGCGGCTCATCGCTTGGTATACAAGTACACTGTTTCTCGGAAATGAAGAACGCATTCAACTTGCCAACTTCTCAGTACCTACCTTCTACCGTCATGAGATGCTCGGCTCATGAACGCAGCCCAAGCCCCAATCAGCTTGGTTTCATCAGCCCTTGCTAGCTCAGTACATTTCGCTCTGTGCCTGCGTACTTGCCAACCCGCGTACTTTGGATCTTTTCTGTGAACCGAAAGACGCATTGTTCAGACATTGTATTCGCTATGCTCTCATGACGACGCTCACTCGGCTGGTAGTAGTGAGCAGATACGCAGATGTTACTCAGTATACATAGAGACCAGCGACCCTGTTCGTACCCCTATCTACTCAGAGCCAACCTGGGCATCAGTAATTCCTACCGAATTTCTCATGTTCGAGTTGAGTTGGAGGAACGGGAATAGGAGAGAAAACGGAGAACAGAGTGAACGGGAGGGACACCTATTAACCTCTTGAGAAAAACGGCCTTCAATGGTTAGCTGTGCACAATCGGATAATTCTCATCTTCAAGTGAAAATATCTATAATAGGAGGATTATAAAATTAATTAATTATGAACAGACTTATCGCTGGCATATTTCCCGATGTTTCTAATACATGGTTGAGTGATAAGGCACTCATAACCGGAGGACGTTACTACTTCTTCGCTTCATTATATCTTTCTGATCTTTGATTACGATGAAGATTCTTCACTGGAATATACCAACTCGGTAACTAGTCACGCCCAGAAGTTAGTTGATATAGATTTGATCTCCGTGCTCCAATGTCTAATCCTTTGATGATGGGAACTTAACACTTCATTCAACTCGTCACATCGAAACCACTTTCGTCTATATGTTTATTCAACAAGCTAACTTATATGCCCGTCCATATTCGTTCTGTCGTCTTGTCTGTGCTATAATCACTGCTGTTCTAACAACAACCTAGCCGACTCTGCGCTCGCCTCCTTAGCGAATGGGTCACACCATAGTCCTTCTCTAGCAATGCTAGAAATGTAATTAAAATGGCACTCTTCTACCGGCGGACCGATCCGGAGAGACTTGAATGTGCATGTGATATGTAAATAGTTGGGAGAGAGACTTAGGGCACCATGACCGATGGGGGCAATAAGTATCCATGCGAGATGCAACATGGATCGGATGCACTGCAATTTTAGTCTCGCTCGGGCGGGTATGCAGTACTGTAGGTCGAGATGGGTGTAAGAAGGCTGTGCCTGAGTTGACGGGTCGATCAGATATAATGGGATTAGGCGCCTTATGTGTCCAAGGCCGCGAAAGGAGTGTCTATCGCCTCTTGAGCAGGACTAAAAATGCAGCGAAGAACCTGGGAAATGGAATTTCCCAAGTTTGTTATCTTCTAGAATTCTTCTACCGATGTAACAATCCAGGGCAGCTTACCTTACATGTGTAAGAAAATAGAAGTAGTGTCTATGCCCGGCTCGCTCAGCCAGTTCAAGAACATCCTTCCCATCCCACTTTCCAACCTATCTACTTATCTGAGCGAGACCAAGAATGCAATGCAGTGCCGTATATATGTGATTCGCACATATACAAGATAATAGAACGCTGTATACCTAGCATGCTCGGCTAGCTTACCTAAGGCAGTCCTGGCGCAGCCTTCTCACCCCCTTTTCAATCTAACCTAGTGTCCATCGCCCTGAGTGAGGCTAAAAATGCAGTGCATATGCATCGCACATAAGGAACCGGTTAGACCCATGCAAGACGACAAGAAACAGTATCCATACCCGACCAACCCTATCACACGAGGCACAGCCTTCTCACCTCCGTCTCGACTGACACAGTTACTACTGCAAGTGCCTACCTAGGTACCTACCCGTCCGAGCGAGGCTAAAATTGCAGTGCAGATCCACTACATACATCCGATGCAACGAAAGGGGTTCATGTAGTATTCATAGTCCTCCGGGGCGAGGCTAAAAAGGCAGTGCTCCGTACATGCCGTCCACACATGCCGTCCACCGATGTGCATTTTCTTCCCAACAGTGAATGTATTAGTGCAATGTAGTGAATGCAGGGCCGTATCCGGAACAGTTATCTAGGAAAGTTTACATCTCATCTCATATTTCGATTCTACATTTCACGTCTCATATCTCCCGATCGATCTATATCTAGACAAAGTGTACGTAGGTATGGGTGTAGGCGTAGTGGACAAGTGAAGCTTTATACGCGCGATGAGCTACTAGAACGACCATGATTATATATGGATGTATGTACATATATCTGACTAGATGGTTTATTAGATAGACCCTCATGATAAAAGAAGACATGTTTGAGAAAGCTAGCTAGCTTATCTCACTAGTAACTAGAGCCCGCACGCTCTTAGAATATAGAAAGTATAGTGTAGGTAAATAGATAGCATCTGAATGAGTAAATGAGTAAGAAAATAGGCGAGAGGTGAGCGGGTTATTAAGTGAGCAAGGGACTAGGCGAAGACGGGGACATTCTCATATGATTGACTTTCTTCATGTGCGAAGTGTATATCACGAATCACGAATCACGAATTTAACGAATCACGGATTAAGCGTAGATTATTGTCTTTAATATCACAATAATAATAATAATAATAATCATACAATGCACACGATGCGCACTGAGGGGCGATGTTCTTAGAAAGCGTCACACAATATCAAACCAAGCCAGAACTCCCTTTCCCTCTCCTCCTCGAGATAGACACAATCACCTGAAGCCGAACGTCGTCGTTTTTAACTGTAAGAGGCGAAAGGATAATAAAAAATATTCGACAATGGTATTACGAAGTACGTAGGTTTAATATTTAACGTTGATAATAATAGTCATAACCATATTCTCATACCCTCGTATCCTCATCCCGGAACTCCTTTCCCCCCTTTCCCTGCCCCTTTCTTGCCCCTTCCCAATACATTACACCACCAACTGCCCTAGCGCGACAAAAAATCCAGCACAAAGCAAACCCCAACTCCAACCAACCACAACACCCTTAGAATCAGGCTCATTCCCAAATCCTCTTCCCTGGTATCCAAACGTAACATTCTGCACAACAGCCGGATTCCTACAATTCCCACCGACGATATCCACGTCGCGCAGATCATCAGGGTGGACAAAGAACATATACTGCCTCTCATCAATCCCTTCGAAACCAGAAGTATCGTATGGGAACAAATCCGTCTCATCTGTAGCCGTCGTATTCCGTAGGAAGATACACTGTACTTGACCGGGATAATCCCTGACGAGCTGCGGATAATCCTTCATGACATCTGAATTCGTGGTATCCCCCACTAGCACGAACTTCCGCTGCGGGAACGTTTGGAACACTTTCTCGAGGAGGGATTTCCGGATCGCGAGGGTCGCGGATACGTCGGAGAAGTTGAGCGGCCGTGTGTCGAAGGAGCCGAGGGGGTACGTCTTGTAGATGAAGTCCATGTAATTCCGCGTGGCTTGCTCGGGCGTCGTGGTGAGGTAGTGGAAGTGGAAGTTGTCGATCGAGGCGGACCAGTTGGCGTAGATCTCGGGCATGTTCTCCCACGGCGTGAAGTCGCGCGCGAAAGAATTCAGGAGGCCCTCCTTCGGGTCGTAGATCTTGGTCACGCGGAGGATGTCGTCGATGTCTGAGACAATTGTGAATCCGGTAGGGGGAACTAGGTAGACTGTGGCGTTGCCAGAGTCTGTGCCGTTGGTGTACTAGTCCAGTTATTAGTAAAATGCCCATGGTTTAGAGGGGGAAGTTGGTGAGGAAAGGGGGAGACGGGGTTAGGAGAATATGTATACCACGTTGAGTGCTTGTATCCGCTCGGTGGCGTTGCCAGCTAGCAAGTGGCCCCCATTTGATCCGGTGGTGTTTTTAAGAGTCAGCCACGCATCAAAATCTCCTTCAAATGTCGTGTTGTAGGGCAGATCAATAGTCTGCGCGCCACCCTCGGCATTGATGACGCCGCCACTAGCATCAGGACGAACATCTACATCATCCTGAAAATTGACGGTGACGCTGACATTGCCCTGCTGGACGACAAATATCGAAGCCGTCAAGTTCCGGGCATTCTTCTGTTGCTCCTCTGGCAGTTCGTCGATATCCACATCGATGAGGAAGATATTGGCTAGGTCGTCCAGCTTTTCTCGACTGATGTTGGGCTGCTTGTAGACGTTTCCGTGTATCCGAACACTCCACCCTCCGTCAGTCCAGTTTCCATATCCAGGGACGTTTAGAACCTGTGTAGGTGTAGCCGCAAGGTCCTCATCGTCGATGCCTAGCTCCTCCTCTACCTTGTCACCAACGGGGAGGTCCTGGAAGAATTGAGGGATGCCCGACGCGATATAGCTCGAGACGTCGCTCCCTAGCCCACTGAAGACGCTGTTGAGATAACTGCCGGGGTCAAAATCTCGGCGAGCAAGGGCTTCGTCGCGGTCCTCTAAACTCGGCGCTGGAGTGATGATAGGGTGTGCGGCACTGAGAACCTGGGCCACGAAGAGGCTGATTGGCAGCAATTGTCGTAAAGCCATTGTCGATTGATTTGTAAGAGCGGCTTCCTTGGTTTAAAGATTTTGGAGCGAGAAGATATGTACAATATTGTGAGTGTAAACAATACTTGGACAATTCCAAAAGGTGCACCACCCCCGAGCTCTTAAAGCTACAAGAGCAGCAAAATAGTAGTCGCCGTAACCAAACTCTACTTGGCTCGAAGAAAACTATATCCGGATCTAGTCCAATGGCCGAATTGTTGACATGGCCCAATGACTTTTGCGAGCGAAGAATCAAATGGAACGGGTTAGGCCTGCACGACGCCTATGACCGACCCATCAAATACGTGTACAGCGAAGGGCAAGGGGGCAGCCTTGGTCGAGATGGACGAATGGTCTAAAAGCGTGTTAGTCACTTCAATGCAACGCTGGCTCTGACAAGTAGGTATTTGTAGGATAAGGCGGGTGGGCGGATTTATAAACAATGCCATGTGAAACGGGCCAGGAGAAGGAGGGCCCGTTCGGCATGACATCATTGGAATGTCATTGTTTTCAAGGGCTGGTACGGCAGGATCTGGTAGGAAGAGCTGAATAGCTGGTCCTGTAGGGCTACAGTACCTTGCAGACATGAAACGTCAATCTTACCTAACTAATCGAATTCCTTTCTAGCGTCTATTGCCTACTTGGGTAGGTGCTTAATAAACTGAACATGTTCATGGGTAACGAGGATGAAGTCTGGCATTCTAGTTCCCTTCATATAAGTGCCTGCCTACCTACATACATATATAGGTACGTATGTAAAACTAATAACTCGATTCGTACAAACTCAGCTCCGTGGAGTTGATAAGTGAGGAGCTTTAATCACGCAATATAGTTTACCTTCTCTACCAGTTTTTAGTCGAAATGTAAGCACATGTGTTGGTTTATGTTAAGTTTGCATCCCTCGGAGTAAAATTGTTTAGATTTAGTCCCAGATGGTCGGAACTCTGCTTATATAATTTGTGCAAGGATCCCGTGGACCTTTCTGTAGCTGTTGGAAGGCTGGGTAAAAGGGGGACTATCCTCAACTCGTTGGTTTTGAGTAAATGCACCCCGTCCTCGGTATCCATATATGGCGCTCCTATCTCCCTCATGCCGCTTTCGGGTTCGAGCTGCTACAACACTGCAACACTGCATAGTTGCCAATTTTGTAGTTGCATCTCGGGACTGTTTTGTTGAGATCTGTCGGCGCCCGTGGTGGCACCGGCCCCTATCTTCAGTTGTACCGCGGTAGGTCAGGTCGTCAGCATCGCCGCCGTCGCCTCCTCAATAGTGCATTATATCGCTCGCTGCGTCTATGTCTCAAGGTTGATACTTCTTCCGAACCGGGCATACAGCTCCACCTTGAGCTGCTGCATCTCGTCTTTCGTCGTCCCTATCTTGTCTTCGAGCTCTGAGACTTCCTCTTCTATCCGCGACGTCGATGAGGAGAGCATTTCTTGTGCCTTTTCTAGGGGTAAGTGGAAAAAGGTGTCGCCTATTTTGTATCTATACGTCGACAAACAGATGAGACCGTCAGTTGTGCCTGAGCAGGAACAGACGAATAAGGATTCGCGAAGCGCGGGACATGGCACTCACGGCACTAATTCGTCTTCGTCGGCTAGTTCGAGCTCCATCGTCACATCGTCAAGCTCCTCTTTCTCTTTCTATGCGTTCGAACGGTCGGTTAGCCTTTGGTCGTACTCGTGATGCTAGGCTGGGTTTGTGTATGTGGTGATAGCCATGGGGTATGGTCATGGCTTGATGGTAGCGTTTCGTACATTCTTTGATTTCAACTCCTCCTCGAGATTCAGTTCCCGCTGGTGGAGGCGACTGAACTTGTTGATCTTGTCCTGGTCTTCGCGGCGCACCTCGACCTCGTCGCCGGTCGTCGCCTCATCGTCTTTACTTAGCTAGTAACCAGCAAGTTAGCCAGCTGTGGCAAATGTCAAAGGGCCAATAGGTATTTTGCATACCATGCGCCGATTCATTTCGTCCGATTTTTTGTGAATAGATTAGATGGGTGTTCTGGAAAACACAACGACGGATATATTTCAGGTTGGAGATGAGAGACGAACCAAAAGTTGGCCTTGGCAGTAGTAGGTACGGGAACAAGGGTACTTGTTAGATGTACCTTTCTGCGGCAACGGAAAATGAGGGGCAGGGGATAGAAGCTCTACATGTGCTTATGAGGTGCTTAGCGCAAGGCACCAGCTGGTGTGGGGCAGCCCTAGCCACCCCTGTAGCTTCTTCATCCCTCCCGAGAACTTTACCCCACCATGCCGGATCTTGCGTTAAGAAGAGGGGTGTGATGCTTATAAAGTATAACATAATTCGAGGTAACTATATAAGTATATTTGATATATTTGATTGTAAAATAAATACAATCATATCGTAACTGTATTTATCTGAAGCCGGGTTTTCTCTCCTTTAAATCGCAAAAATGATTACAGGTATTGGAAGTATCAGTAAGTGAGTGAGTGAGTAGTACATGGAGATATCTCTAAGAGCGGCTTGGGGTAGTTATCTTGACTAAAATAAATATTTTTTCTCTACCCTCCCATATCGATGCAGAATGCAGGCAGAACAACAACAACAACAACATTGAGTCACAGATGTTTTCTTGGAAGAGGTTAGGTAGGTAGGCAGGTATTCTCACAACATATACCGTAACTACAGTTCCTATAGCGAGCCGTCTTCCTCTCTTCGTACAGCAATAAGATTGTATAGCTACCTAGTAGTCGGCATCTCTGCTCCTCCAACGGCAACGCTTTGTCTCTCAAGTTTGTCTGAGCACCTCATCCGTTTGCCAAGCCCCGCACCACATATTCTAGAACGGTGCAGTGATATATAATATTGATTATAATATCATTCCATTCATCCATTTATTGTCGTCCTAGATAGATATCTAAGCCACGAAAGCCATATCTCAGCATGGCTCAGGAATATTCCGCTCAGGACAGCGACAGTGGTGCCGACGATGTTCGTCCGGCATTTCATATCGGTCAGCACGACTCGACCAGGTTTGAGACTCTCACCAATCTACAATATGGGCAAGTCCTCAACGCTGGTGTAAGTGCTGTGTTCTCTTTTACCTACCACCCTGCAGCTCACCTGACAAGACGCACAGTTCCGCTTTGTCACTACACCCATCACCAACGCTCACTTCCACGAGCGCATACTGAAGCTCGTCGACGAAAGTCTGTCGCAAGCCAACGGCCAGCAGAAGCCCGGCTCGCGCATAGATCCCATCGTGCCTCCCCTGACCCCCGGGGACACCACCCTCTTCCCGGAGGTCTACACGAGCGGCTTCGTCGGCTATGCTAGTCCTTGGCTCGACCTATGTTCTCCAGACCACGTCATTGCCAGCATCTCGAGACAGGTGCTCAACCTCGAGGTCAACTATGCCAACTTCTGCGGCGTGCGCAGCATCATCATCCCGGGCCCTCGCCAGGACAGCGCACAGGCCGGCAGCGGCCGCGGCATCGCCCAGTATGCCAGGGCTATACAGGAGGCCCTCTTGATCGGTACTCGGATGAATCTTATTGTTCACCTCCCTATGTATCGCGAGCCTGGTCTCGAGGAGAAGGTTGCCCAGCTATCTATTTCCAAAGAGGCCCCGGCGAAAACGCAAACCTCGGAGGAGATCGATATCTTTACTACTTGGGATTCTTGGCATACGATACGCACAGTATGCGAGTACGATGCTAAACTTTTTGTCGGTAAGTGCTTCTCGAAGCAATTCTGATATGATGTTGTACAACAACCCCGTTGCTTAAGCCGATACATCTATCGTCCTTTCTCTTAAAAATAGCCTCTGTAGCTAACAACTCTTGCTTTTAGCCCTAAGAATACCTCGGGCACTACCTCCCAAGGATTTACAGATGAGGTGGTTCTCCGAGCCAATCCAATACTTGACCTACGGTCCTTCCACATTTCAAACAAACAAGGCTGGCCACCCTTCTCTTGGCCGGCCGCATCAAGAGCTGATTCACACATACATGCGACTCAAGCACGCGCCTTACTTCCTTCTCTGCGATGTAGGACCCGAACTCCAAGATGACCAGACAATGGACACCTCATCAACCTCTGAGTTTCCAACTCTAGCAGATGCGGCAGCAGCAGGAACAATAACACAGTCCTCCAAGAGCGAACGTAGAATACAGGGACACAACACCTACCTCGCCTACTTCCGCCACCTCGAGAGACAACAAGAGC
Organism: Xylaria sp. MSU_SB201401; assembly: GCA_002288965.1. Lineage (NCBI taxonomy): Eukaryota > Fungi > Ascomycota > Sordariomycetes > Xylariales > Xylariaceae > Xylaria > Xylaria sp. MSU_SB201401. The sequence goes on from NPFG01000112.1 coordinate 60,580, forward strand.
CATACACAGAGCTCGAACTGAACACCCTAACCAACTTCCAAGACTGGCTGCAATCCCCGCTCCAGCCTCTCTCGGACAACCTAGAGAGCATCACCTACGAGGTCTTCGAGGGCGACCCCGTCAAGTATAACCAATACGAGCTCGCGATCGAAGCGGCGCTGCGGGAATGGTCCGCGCTCAAGAAACCCACATCATCCCCCGACGGCACCGTAGTCATCGCCGTCGCGGGTTCCGGGCGCGGACCGCTCGTCACGAGGGCACTGCGCGCAAGCGAGACCACCGGCGTCCCCGTGCGAGTCTGGGCCGTCGAGAAAAATCCCAACGCATACGTGTACTTGCTGCGGCAGAACCAGACGGTGTGGAACGGGCGCGTGACGGTGGTCAAGACGGACATGCGGGCGTGGAAAGGGCCCATCATCTCCTTCTCTTCCTCTTCCTCTTCCTCCCCCGACGATAACGACACCACCACCACAACTACTACTACAACCACTTCTACCCAGCGCGGCAGAGTCGACATCCTCGTCTCCGAACTCCTGGGTTCCTTCGGCGACAACGAGCTATCCCCGGAATGTCTAGACGGGATCCAACACGTCCTAGCCCCGACCCACGGAATCTCCATCCCGTCTTCCTACACAGCCCACATCTCCCCGATCTCAACCCCGCGGCTCTACGCAGACATCAAAGCCCGCGCCGAACAAGGCGATCGCGAGGCGTCCCTCGCTTTCGATACACCCTGGGTCGTCCGCCTCTTTGCCCTCGACTTCCTCGCGGCCCACGGCGTGCCGGATCATCCCCGTTTCCAGCAGGCGTGGGAATTCTCGCATCCCCTCCCGCAAAAGACTATGGATGCTGTCGCCGCGAGACGGTCCGGTGGCGTTGTTGGAGGCGGAGGTGGGAGTATGGCCGGTGGTGTCGGCGCGAATGATCATAATGCTAGGGAGTGCTGTCTTACGTTCGTGTGTCGGTCTAGGGGCGTGGTGCATGGGCTTGCGGGGTATTTCGAGGCTGTGCTGTATGAGTCTCAGGTTGAGGGAGATAAAGATGAGAGTGGGAAGGGGGAGAGTGGTGGTAGGAGGATGGTGGAGCTGAGTATTTTGCCGGAGAATATTGATCGCAAGAGCAAGGATATGGTTTCTTGGTTTCCTATCTTTTTCCCGCTGAAGGCGAGTTTTGGGAACTACACCCTCTTAACCCCCCTCTTTTATCGTTTTCTTCTTCTTCTTCTTTTATACCCTTTTTTTATGTCTGCTCTTGCTGTTCTATCCATCTACCTATCATCTCTACTCACTCTCTTGTCATACCATGTCACTTATATCTAACTAACAAACTATCTTTCTTTCTAGCAACCCCTCTACTTCCCCTCTGACGCCGAACTCGAAGTCACCATGTGGCGCCAGACGGACGACGCCAAGGTGTGGTACGAGTGGATGGTCGAGGCGTACCGGTGGGTTTCCGAGACGGAGAGGATCAAGGTCGGCGGCTCGGGTCTGTGCAGTAGTCGGAAGGTGGCTTGTTTGATGTAGTCGGGGAACATCAGATGAAGCCAGATGAAATTAGATGAAAATGGGATAGGATAGGATGAATTACGTGTGCAAAATAAGTTATAAAGGGGGGGAGGTGTGGAAAGGGAATGTCAAAAAGGATGTACAAAGAATGTGGGAAGAACGTTGGAAAACGGGGAATTAAGGAAGACATGATTGACGAATATGATTGCGTATGGTACCCGTACAGCGTTAAGAAACATATGAGAACATCGTGAATCACAGTTTGTTGGCTCAGCTCTTTAGACACTGAGCATGCGGATAATCATGGATTGATGGGATCTAGATTTGGAAGGAGCAAGAGGGAATTGAGAGGGAATTGGCGTGCAGCATCTGACCAAGCTCGCCGACTATGGAACCCTCATTGTCCCTACACTAATATCGATCTATCCTCGGCTTTAACGAGGAAGATAGGGCCAAGATATCCCTTTTCCTCGTAATCAAGCCTATCCTCTATTTCCATGCGTATCTTTTTGCTCCCTGCGTGCTTGGCGTCGAATAGTGAGCGTTGCATTCGAGGATTGGCGGTCAATTGCTGCGGTCGTAGCAAGTACAAGCTCTTTTCCTCTTAACACCTCAGGTTGGAGACCAGACCGGACACCCATCCTAGATTCATCTGTGGCGCGTGCGCTCCGCTCCGTACACCTGACTCTAGTTTTCCCTTTTGTTTTCGTTTCGTACTCTCGGGGTATCATCTACCGCTTCATAACATCTTTCTCGTCCAGCTACTCCATACCAAAAAGCGGCATGAATTGTGTCTTTTCCCGTTCATCACCACTCCAGAAACCTCATATCTCAACTGCGTTTGCCGATTGGTCGATGTCTTCGTGTATTTCCATTTTAAAGTTCGCTAGGCAAGGTCTAGCCCTCCATCTGCACGTCCCCCTTCCCGTCGGCCTGCTTGATCCAGAGGACGTTGTTGCAGCGGATGAGGATCTGGCCGAGGTCGCTCGTGAACTTCTGGTCGATGTACTCTTGGGCGTTGGTCAGCTGGATGTTGAAGTAGCCGTCGATGGAGACCAGGCGGCCCTTGTACTCGGTCTCGCCCCACTTGAGCCGTACTACGATGTCCTTGTTGACGCTGTGAGAGGGGCTGTGTTAGTTGTATATTGGGTGTGCTGTTATGTATTTGGTCATGTGTCCAGTTCTGCGCTCGAGGCGGTAAAGTAGGTAGAGTGGTGGTGGGAGAGAGGGACGTACAGCTCTTGAAGCATAGGCTTCGGATTAATGGGCATGAACTGTGATTGCACGAGTTAGCTACGGTCTGCTAAGTTGTCGTTAGAGAGTATGGGGAATAATGCAAGGTGACTCACACTCATGGTGGGCGATCTCGTTTGTTCTTGTCGCGCGCGGTGGGAAGGGAGGGAAGTATGTAGCGGCGCGCGTTTAGTTGCGAGAGGTTCGAGGCTGAAGAGATTGGGGAAGGATGGAATTCAAGGCTAAAGCTAAAAGCTCTACGTATAGATCGGGAGGGTTGAGGCCAGGCATCTCATTGGTTGAATACCTCGTAGCTTCCTTAGGTAACTGCCCCACTATATGGTATCTCAGGAGGTCAACTTCTTTCTTGAGTGATAGAAAGGATGACTTACACGTATATCGTAGCCTAGGTATGTAAATACAGATTCAAATACTATGTTTTCTAGTTTCCGTGGTTGCCTCTTATGATTCGATTTTTTTGGAATTGCATCTGTAGATATACGCCCGGGTGGCTATGTAGGCAGATATCTCACTGATGTGAACATAATGTGAGGCGGGGAAGTACAGTAGCTTTGATCTCATCATCAATCAACGATTGATACCTATTCTTTCGTTGACACCGACTTAAATTTTTGTACTTTCACCGTGAGAGAAATGTATTAACGCTATCATGCCCTCTTGATATCCCACTTCAGGTCCTTGATGCTGACCTCATCGTTGGCCTTCTCGTCGTAGTCGAACCACTCGCCGTCCTGGAATTCTATGCCTTCGAATTTGGTTCCAGAGTCGATCCCATCTGCCAACCACTCGCCCTGTGTTTGGATTATTTATATCAGTATCATTTTAATACATGGGTTGAAAGGGCTAAGGCGCAGTATAGGAGGTCTTACCTCAGGCGAGAAAGCCGTAAACTCTAGCCCCCTGCAGTCAAACTCTATGACTGTCTGTGGCTTAGGGGGCTCCGTTTGTTCATATGGCCTTGGGGCCATCTTGATCGAACAAGATGATTCTCTCTTTTTATTTTCATGTTAGGCCAGCCGGGGACATAATACGGAATGCTCCGAGAATATTGGCGCATACCTTGCAGTTCTTGCATCTCCATACAAAGTTGGCCTCGCCTCTACTGCCGCTCAACTCATTCTCCTCCTGTACGATATAATTAGCATCAAGAGATGGAAGTATACAATTTCAATAGGAACCTACAAATCGACTGACTGAGACTGCATTTGAATGCGTCTCCCGGCACGATGTACATTGCACCATAAAGGTATACCAAAACGGACTCTCGGCGGTATCCTTGGGTCGCAAGTTGGTCACTCTATTCATTGCGATAGTTTGTTAGAAAGCCATCTTACTATAGATGCGCCGGGAGAATGATATAACATACCCATTCAACTCAGCAGTCAAGGTAAGCGCATACATCGCGATTTTGGATCAAATCCCTGCAGTCAAATTCCGTGTAAGTAGGTATGCTAGGATATAAAGAAGAAAATGGGCGGGTGATGCTATATCAGGCTGTTATACTGACAAACTTCCATCAGCGACATGGCCCCCAGCGAGGCACCTAGCTAAGTAAGGTAGACAGGCCACTAACAGTGACGCTTGTTAGTGGGCGGATAGCCGGCCGGGGGCAGCTGAATGACAGCCCTAAGGCACATACAGTATTGTAGCTGTGCCTCCGTCGGTCCTTCGGCAATGTGGGTCAATCGGATCATCATCACGACCCATAGCTTGGGGACTGAGCAACTTAATTGCGCGAGCCGATTCACAACAACAACATCTCCTGCGTCGGCCGATAGGCTTCGTGAAGCTGTGTCTGTTACCGAACCCCCCCTCCCCCACTACCGAACTCTCTATTCGACCCTGCAGCTGTTCGCCATGGTCAATTGACCGAGGGACTCCCTTCCGCGGTCAATTGGCCTCGCTTATAGCTGTGACGACATGACCGAGCTATGCAGACCTTGTGGTCCCGTGCTGCTCAAGCGCAGTCCGTTTGTCGCTGTCGCATCTGCCTGCACTCGACCCATGCCGTAACAAGACGCTCGACTACCGCTACCTCGAGGCGGAGGCTCACCTTTGCCGATATCTTCACTGCCTGCTACGGTACCATCCTGGGCACCGCAACTTTCATCGACGCCCGCCACAAGAACCAGAGACGGGAACAGCTAGATGCGGAGCTAGACCGTGCAAGGGCCGCCCTCAAAAATTTGGATGTGCGCCCTCCACAAGAAATAGTCAATGGGGAGAATGGTGCGCCACTTGCGACAATCCCAGCGGGAACACCCCCTCCCACTGAGCTGTCGGCCTACTTGGAGCCTTGGAGGGGCGATGAGTCCGTTCGTCCGCTCCTCGAGGAGCTCAAGTCTCTCTGTAACCTTACCTTCCGGCCCATCTCCCGTCGGTCATGGATGGAAAGGCAACTGGATTGGGTCAATCTTGAAGCAGCCGTAGCTGGCGAAGAGTTCAATCGCTCCATCAGGCTTCAAGAACCCCAGTCCGCCGTTTCCATGGCAGACACAACCACGGCCGTACTTAGTCTTGTCGACCAGTTAATTCGGCTGACCGAGATACCCAAGAAACGGCGGATGGAAGGTGAGGCGCAGATAACTTCTCTTGCTGAAGAGGAAATCATCAAGGAGCTCGAGGCTCTCAAACAAGGGTACGACTACCCTAGCTACCAATTTCCCTCAGCCGACCCCGATTATGCCTGGCACATCCGAGCTTGTCTGAATAGATCCATACGTCGCGCTTTCCATCAAGCCGTTTCGTCACGAGAGACTGTGGGCCGGATATGCTACAATCTGCTCACGGCTGGCGTGCCACCCTCCATTCACACCTACAACACACTCATTATCGGCTTCAACCGGATGCAGCGCCCCGATCTCGCCCAGGCCGTTGTTGATTCCTACCTAGACAAAACAACATGGCCTGCCACAAGCCAAACTCTCGTCTGTCTTCTGAACCATTACCAAGGACCTGGTGGGAAAGAAGGATTCCGCGAAGCCGTACAGAAAATGAGGGGAACGAGGGAGGATGGGCTGCACCTCGCCACCGTCTGCGATGATAGTTACGAATCTTACTGGGCTCGCTTGTCTCGGAGATATAGGAAAGAAAAAGCAAAAAGAACAAACGATACCTTCGACTATCTTATAAGAGGATGGTTATATCATGAAGAGCTCGGGATTGCATGCATGACCTTTGTGGCCAGCCTTCGCAACGGCGCATCTCTCCCAGTACATACGCTATGCGAACTTTTCAGGGGGTGTCTAGCCAGGGCCGACTTCTCCAGTGCCCGGAAGTTGCTCACTGGCATCATAGACAATTTCGCAAACTTCAGGACCTACCTGTTACAGATCATGAATACCAATACGACAGCAATCGTCCAGGGGCTCCTACAGGATCTACACCAGATTATCAACATCTGCTGGCTACCCTTTGGTGAAATATTTGGCGAAACGGAAAAGAAGTACGCCGTAGCGGCGGAATCATTAGAAGCGGTCGTCAGCCACGTAGCCGCGCAGCTTGAGGTACAGGCCACATCAGAGTTGCTCTCACCGCCGTTCGATACCCCGGACCAGGTCGAGTCGACATTGAACCCTCTAGATTTCGCTATCTCTTGTCGAGACAGTAGCCAGTTAAGCAAACGAATGACAACGGAATCGGAAATGCTCTATTCTCGGGTAGCTATGCTTGTCTCTGTCGAGAGAAGATTTGGTGACCTCAAAGAAAGAGCGCAGAACCTGGATGCAGCTCTTAAGGCTGTCATCATCGAGATCAAGACGGGGCATATCATTGATGTGGAACCGATCATGACTCTCAACTTTATCGGCACTCCTGCTTTTGAGAAGCAACGTTTCGCTACGCGCCGCGCGCTTAGCCTTCTAGATGTTTCTAGCGACACTCTGACGGTAGAGGATGTCGCAAGTCAGTTATTCTCGAACATTCCGGACCAGGCAATCATTAGCCCGTTGGAGGAAAACGAGAATTGGAAGAGGTTGAGCTTACCAACCTTGATATCTTTCTTTTCTCACAACGCGGACTCTACACACCTTTCCGAAAGACCCTATGCAGCACTGGAAGCGCAGGTCAATGCTATCATAGAGTCCATCCAAGCGCTCATTTTCAGTCATCTCACCGCCGAAAGGCAACAGCGCATCATATATAGTCATGGCCATTATCATCGGGGGGGGACGAGGCGACTCCGGGCTTCCCTTCGTCTCGATATGAAGTACAACTTGCCTGGCGTCCTCCAAACGAGTACCGAGTTTCAGTATAACGAATTTCCCAACACATACGACGAAACGCCGTATTTCCGACCAATAGAGCCCGTTTCTCCAACCCGTGTTAGCACATCCAAGCTAGATAAGTCGGCTCCCGAAATTGATGAGTTTCTTGAAGCACACTTGGACACAGCACATCACCAGGGACAGCCGAAAGATGATAATTTTCTATCAATGTTTCGCGAAGAGGATCTGGGTCTTCAGGACAGGGCCATTGGGTAGTGCGCATATATATATATCATAATGTATATTAGGAGATCTTGTCCAAGATGCATCATTGATAGATATCTTCTTGCTACGAGGTAGGAACTTGCAAGTTGCTTACAAGACAACACAGCACATAGAATAGCTCATGAAATGGGTGGGCAATTACTGGAGAGCACAGGCTCACTTGTAGATACCATGTACCTATTGCATTATTGGGTCGGTAGAAGGTGCATATTTAAAATAAATAGACAAAAAATCTTACTATGACTTGAATCAAATATATTGTGCATCACTTGTAATTCAGCACAGCTCAACATAGCACCTATCGTGATGCTCTGACAGAAACTACTGTACCTAGTAGACCGTGGGGGTCGGTCGTATCAGCAGCGGGGTCGGCCATTTTGATTTCTGCAGGGAGGAGGGGAATCAATAGGTTGCTTACCGCTCAACATATGCAGGGTCTTTCAAGGCACTGACTGGCATCGTTTGTTTGCATCGAAGAGAAAAAAAGGGGGTTACCGGTTTCACCTACTTAGCTTGGGAATGAGGTTGGAAATGTTTTGCGTAATGGGACTCGTGACTCGCTGAATCTGCATTCGCTGTGGGCACGTGGTACGGAGTACGCGGGCGGTGAAAGACGGGGAGGGTCGACGAGTACCTGTGTTCTGCCTGTGGCTTACAGTACCTACCTGCAGTGCCTACTACTATCTACAGGTACCTGTGGTATCTCGGATAATGGACAGTGCACAACAGCACTAGCACAAATAGGGCACCTGCCCTGCCTATTCGGTGCAGGTTAAGGTCGGTACACGACGTCAATTGGTCCAATCAAGGGATCTAGCTGCGTCCACGGTCCGCCACGGCACAGTTCGGTTGGCCAGTGACGGGTTTGTAGTGGATGGGAGTACCTGAGCCAGCTGCAGATAGATAAGTACCACCTAAATTTAGGGTTCTCGAACCTTGGGAACAGGTATCGGAGATACTGGCGGTACTTTATCTGCTTGGGTCGCTTTTTACCAAGAACTGAAGCTTTTCAAGGGTCCAGTTCTTGTTGCAGATGGTAAGAGCCAAGAAACATCCATTGATTTCCTTTGCCTTTTTCCTTTACCTTTTCCTCACCTTTATTCGAGCAATCTTTGCTCTCCTGTGCTAGACTGCTCAGGACACTTTTCTATCCGCATATACACGGCAGAGGGCTTTTATCTGGTTATGCTTCCGTTTTGGCTGTCGTTGACTTTCAAGTTGTTGTTGACGTTACATTCTCTACGCCGGCTAGCCTCAATTATACGCAACGAGGTACTTATACACGATAGCCTGTCAGACAGACATCACCACCTTCGCTCGGCGCATTCGGTTCTATCAACTTCTGTTGAGTCCTTTTGGTATGTTACTAGGTAGCACCTGAGCATAACAAACTCTTTATCCCTTCTTTGTTTTTCGCCATTCAAGTCTTTTCCCCCCATTCTCCACCATGCGCATGCACGATCCGTCAAGCGCCCCGTACTATCGTGACGGGTACCAAATTGACTACTTCACACACAATAAGCCCACTGCTGGTTCTCTCGAATTCTTATATCAACCTACGTCACCTTGAACTCCAGATTCACCAAGTCGCAATTCTAGCTTTCTGATATTCTACTTCAATTAACGACTGACATTTCAATTACGAGAAAGACTGCTGATATCGGCTTATCACAATCATCAAGCCGTGGAACGAGGATTTGCCGCATACTACTTCAGGTAGGCTGGATACCCTTCCCAGCCTTGCCCACTAGGTGTGCCGAGCAGAATTCACCACCTCGTTCTCATCTCGTCCGTACAAGAACAAGGTATGATGCGAAGCTTGCATTGAATATATGGTGTTCCTGCTTGAGATAGACGATACTGAGACCGTTGCCGGTGCTACAAGATGAAGTTTGGTAGAAGGTAAAAGAACTCCGAGACCGGGCATCACCTATCCCTTGGCATAGTAGCGCTGACATGGCATCATAGTCTCCCCCGGAATCAAGTCCCGGAGTGGGCTTCCGCCTATATCGATTACAAGGGTTTGAAGAAGTTGATCAAGTCGGCAGCCAAGACGGCCCAGGATGGCAAGGAGGTTGATATTGCAGGTGTGCTACCCTTTTAGAAACGCGGGTCCGGTCGAACCTGGCGTGTCCCCTAACCACAACTTACAGAGTTCCTCTTTGCTCTGGACCGTAACCTGGAAGATGTCGATTCCTTTTACAACAAAAAGTTTGCCGAGGCGCATCGCCGCCTCAAGCTGCTGCAGGACCGCTATGGCCGGGGTCTAGACGTGTTATCCGAACTTGATGATCAAGAGTCGGAGGAGCTGATGAACGCGCTGCTCGAGCTGCGGAACCAGCTTAGGAATCTACAATGGTTCGGTGAGATCAATCGCAGGGGGTTCGTCAAGATCACCAAGAAGCTGGACAAGAAGGTGCCTCAAGCACCATCCAAAACCCAGGACCAATACATCACCACTATGGTCGACCCCAAGCCGTTCGCAAAAGATACGACGGTTGTGCGACTGATTAATGAGATAAATAAGTGGCTCTCGATTCTTGGAGACGCCCAGAACTTCGACGATGCGAGGTCTGATAGATCTTCGAGGTCAGTCAGGTCGCTGGGGCGGGTAACATCTAAGGTTCTGCCGAGTGCTACACAGGCTCTACTCGATGTCGTCGACACTTCGATACGACAAGACGACGTGGAGACATTGCGGGAAAGCCTATCGGAGCACAACTTTACACCGTCTTCAGAAGCATCGCAGATCATGCTACTCTGTCTACTGCAGCGTTCTATTTCATCCCGCTCGAAGGCTTGCATTGCTTATATTCTGTCACATCTCGAATCACTACGCGAACCTCACGACTTCAATGAGCGGAATTGCATCCATCGTCTCGTAATACAGATTGGGCGCACCAAGTCTTCAGCAGTGGCTGGTGATCTGGAACCCAATGCTGCGAGCCTGCCTTTACATTCATCCTATAACAACCATTATGTTGTCCCGGCTCAAGCTCCCACTAGGCCAGGTAGTTCTACAGGGGGTGATTCCTCAACGTTGCCTTTGTTAAGCAAGGACGACGAGAGTGTCCAACTCCTCTGTCACATACTCGATTGCCTCCAGCCAAAACAGCGATCCGCGTTATCAGATAGAGATTCTCAAGGCCGTATCCCGCTGCACTACGCCGCACAGTATGGGTTCGTCGTTGTGTGTGAGATTATTATGGCCAGGATGCAGGAATGGAGTCAATTCGATGTCACGGATGGTATTGACGCCCCGCAATGGCAGGATAAGGAAGGAAACGCACCTTTGCATCTGGCAGTCATTGGCGGTCACCCACTCACTACGAAGTGCCTCCTTAGAGGAGAAAATTGGCAGGGTTCAGATCACATCCACAGAAAGCCCGTGTCGCAATCTAGTGCTGTTCTGGCCATGGCCACTCGAGCTAACTTTGTCGGCATCGTCAGGATGCTCGTGGAAGCCGGCGTGGATATCAATTGGCAAGACGGCACTGGCGAAACTGCGCTCCATATCGCTGCTCGCTTTGGTCATACCGAGTGCGCCCAGATCCTGATTGAAGGGTCGTCGGAACAGAAGGCGGACCTGACATTGACTGAAAATTCTTTTGCTTGGAATGCGCTTCACATCGCTGCCGTCGACGGCCATCTCTCCATGGCTGAACTTCTGGTCGACGCTGGAATTGATGTTTCCAAACCCGATTCATTTGGCTGGACTGCGAAAGAGCACGCTGCTTTAAGGGGTCACATGGGGGTTACTGAGCTGCTTGCCCCTCTCACGACCATGCCCTCGAGCTCCCCGAAACTAAGCGCCGCAGGAGATACCGACTCGTCGTCTAATGGTTCCTCGTCTCCACCTGAAATCTCGTCGCTCGAAGACAGAAAATCCAACGGGACTGTGAGGATCCCTGAACCCGTCAAGTCGTTCGGTCACCGGTATCTCAAGGATGAATGTCTCGTCATGGTGAGCTTGGGCTCGATGGATATGCGGAAAAATGTCGAACCGGTCAAGCTCGATCGCGTTCCGCTAGCAGAGGCGCACACCAACCAACTAGACACAGCTCTCTCGGTAGTTGTTTCGGCACAGGGGGCGCACGGCGAGCCGACGACGATTGATTTGCCGGTACACGACAACATATCCACCGAGCCAATTCTATTCTACACCTCGGACGCTTCCAAGGTCAAGATGCTCTTCGACATCGTCCCGACATATTCTGGTAACGAAAAGAACAAGATTGGCCGGGCTGTGGCTCTGCTGTCATCTGTCCGCCCTAACCTCGGCACCAGCCGGATGAATTTACAGGGTGATATCTGTGTACCCATCATGGGGTCTAATCTTGAAGTCATTGGATCGGTCAATTTCAACTTCCTCGTGATCACACCCTTTAGCCATCCCAACATGGAGATCAACTCGCAGCAGACGTATTGGAAAAAACTCGCCCCGACCATGCTGATCGGACATCGCGGGCTCGGAAAGAATCACCTGACTAATAAGTCACTCCAGCTCGGGGAGAACACAGTCTCGTCTTTCATCGCTGCCGCGAATCTAGGAGCGCAATACGTGGAGTTTGACGTCCAGCTTACTAAAGACCACGTCCCCGTCATATACCACGATTTCCTTGTGAGCGAGACAGGCATCGACGCGCCCGTGCACACGCTCACGCTCGAGCAATTCCTGCACATCAACGACGGAAGCAACGGTCGCTCGCGGAAAGAAACCACCGAGGACCGGCTCTCCAACGCTGACAAGGCTCGCAACGGCGAAGGAGGAGGCGGCGGACTAAAGCAGCGTTCGCTCTCCGTGGATTTCTCGAGTAACAAGAAAGACACAGCCTCCCTCCTCGACGAACGGATGAAGTACACCCTGAACTACAAGCAGGCCGGGTACAAGGGGAACACGCGGGGGAATTTCGTGCAGGCCCCCTTCGCCACGCTCGAGGAATTATTCAAGAAAATCCCTGAAAACGTCGGGTTCAACATCGAGATGAAGTACCCGATGCTCCTCGAGAGCGAGCAGCACTACATGGACACGTACGCGATCGAGTTGAATTCTTTTTGTGATACGGTGCTGGAGAAGGTGTATGAATTGACGCGGCATCGGCATATTATTTTCAGCAGTTTTAACCCGGATATTTGTCTGTGTTTGAGCTTTAAGCAGCCGAGTATTCCGATTTTGTTTTTGACGGATGCCGGGGTTGAGGAGGTTAGTGATATCCGCGCGAGTAGTCTCCAGGAGGCGATTAGATTTGCGAGTCGATGGAATTTGTTGGGGATTGTGAGTAATGCTACGCCGTTTGTCAAGTGTCCGCGGTTGGTGAGGGTTGTTAAGCAGAGTGGGCTTGTGTGTGTTAGTTATGGGGTGCAGAATAATGATCCGGAGATGGTGCAGGTATGTCAGCTCGCGATTTCATTACATCCTCCTCCTCCCCTTCTCTTCTACCTTCTCTCCTCTACGCGTTATTATATACACATAATGCTAACGTGGTTTATAGATCCAAGTCAACGAGGGCATAGACGCGGTTATCGTCGATAGCGTGCTGGCTATTCGGCAGGAGCTGACGAAGGAGAGCTGATAAAAATCAGAGAAAGAAAGAAACGAAAGAAAGACAGCATGAGGTGAGGTGTATTGAGAGCACTGCGTTCAACGGGACTACTTCACGCCAAGTAAGTGATGTAGATGGCCTCTTCATATACCTATATACCTACCTAGGGGATGTGAATAGATCAAATGGATGGATGGATGGATGGAGAGACGGGACATCACATCTAGAACATTGATGGCGTTCTGCGCTTGCGAGTCGATGATTGTTTGTTGGCTTTATTAAGTAGATTTATTCATCGATACTGATTGCTTGCTTAATTATAGCATGAGGTCGATGAGAACGTTTTTGTTAAGCCCTGGGCTCTTAGTTTCACGCCGAGCGATGAATTCCATACAATATACTATGAACACGCTATGAACATAAGCATAAATATTTGGAGTGGAGAGCTCTATGTCGGTAACATTGAATTTGTAGTGATTACCTTAATGTATGTAAATGCACGTATGGTATGGAATGGTATGAGTATTGCTTCGGTGATAGATGATGTATTAGGTAAGTGGGTAGGTATGTGCTCGCCAATTGCCGGGCCGGCGCCCAGGTGTGGCTTAGGTTCAATTTGATAACAGTGATAAGTGCCTACTGAGAGGTACCTTCCGCAGAGGCAAGAGACATGGACAGTACCTGTAGATACCGCTAAGTTTGGTGCTGCTGAGGCGCTGTAGGTGTCATCTCAGCGTGTAGAGTCGTGATAGGAATGTACCTAATGTACTTGCCTGTACTTGTTAAATACATGTCAACTCGGTGGCCTTAGACAAGCCACAACAACCCATGTCTAGCCTCTCGGTAGAGGGAGAGAGAGTCCAGTCTAGACTAGAACTTCACCTTCGCATCATCAATCCGCGCCTAGTAACGTGGGAGAATGCGGCTGCCATTCAATCTGTCCTCCTCCCACCGGACCCTCTAATCGTATTGACCAATCCTTCTCTTCATTTTCCCTCCTTTCCTTTTGGTTATTAACCTTGTTTTATTTGATGGGCACCTTGCATGACTACACGCCTCTAATCTTCCAACCTGTGATTCTGCTTTGATTCTAATATCATATCACGGATATATACCGCTAGACCTCACTTCTTGGGAACATACTTTCATCGCGCACGCTCAGTCACCACCAGCCCATCGGCCGCTTCGGCTGGCCTGCATGGTTCAACTTAGCTGAAGATCAAAAAAAGAGTTCAACTCACCTCGGCTGTGGTTTGTGATGGCATTCCAAACACCTGCCGTGGCGAGTGTCGTCGCCACGGCCTCCGAGCTATGGCCGTCCCTCGCCAACACCTTAGCCATTCCCTACCATGTCTTATCCTCTAGTAGAAGCGCACAGCGCCCGACCTCCCAGTCGCACTCGTCTTCTCTTCACCACCACCAGGCCAAAGCCTCTCAGTCCGCAGCAACAAATCCCGCCAAGTCTTCGTCCGTTCCCGGTGCGCCGATACTGCAATTACCCGAGTTTCTGAGGACCTCTCGCCACGACGCGGCTCTGGCGCCTGCCGTTCCATCGCGACAGGTCATCTCGAGCCCCTTCGACATGCGCTCCTCTATATCCACCATGCAGCGTGCTGCGCTGCTGGCCTCGAATCCCGTCGTCCACCGCCTCTATCCGCATACCCTGCTCTTCCGGTCCATGTCTACCTCCACTGCTGCTCCTCGTGCTGCTGTCCCGAGCGCTTCTGTTGGCCTGTCCTCGTTCCAGCGACGATCCTTCCAGTATGGCGGGTTGTCAAGAAACCTCCTCGCCCATATGGAACAGTCTGCCAACAGGAACCCGACTAGCGCTACCGCTCAGAATGCCTTTTACCAGGCTCTTCTGAAGGCCAACATGCCCGCCATCATCATCGAGCGATATCAGTCTGGACGCTTTGCCACTAATGCTGCCGCCACCGAGGCTTATCATAAAGCTCTCAGCATGCTAGCGCCCACGGCGAGTCAAGGTGCTCAGAACCAAGACATCAGCGAAACTGTTCGTAATCTACCCGGCAACCTCACCCCTACTCAGATCCAAGCTGTGACACAGGCCCTGGCCGCTCGCTCGCGTGGTGCTACTCTTGCCGTCGCTAACAACCAAGGCACGCAGGCTACTGGCACTAAGGATGGCCCACTTCATGTCGTTGTGGATGAGTCTGTTGGAAATAGTGTCTTCCGATGGGTCAAGTTTCTTCTATGGTTCTGTTTGATCGTCTATATCTCACTGGTCGTCGTTACTATGCTCATAGAAGGGCTAAGTCTCTTCAAGCGGCCCGGCGGTAAAGTGGACAGCGAAGTCAAGGCTGAGCAGCAGAAGGCTAGATTCTCTGACGTTCACGGTGCCGATGAGGCCAAGGAAGAGCTACAAGACATGGTTGAATTCCTGCGCAACCCTGAGAAGTTCTCTCAACTCGGTGGCAAACTGCCCAAAGGTATTCTCCTAGTTGGGCCTCCCGGTACAGGAAAGACGCTCCTCGCACGCGCCGTCGCTGGCGAAGCCGGTGTTCCGTTCTTCTACATGTCTGGCAGTGAATTCGACGAAGTGTACGTTGGTGTCGGTGCCAAGCGGGTTCGCGACCTTTTCGCTGCCGCCAAGTCCAAGTCGCCTGCTATTGTCTTTATCGACGAACTTGACGCCATCGGAGGTCGGCGCAATGCGCGCGATGCAGCTTACGTCAAGCAGACCCTCAACCAGCTGCTCACCGAACTCGACGGTTTTGACCAGAGCGCTAATGTGATCATTATTGGCGCCACCAACTTCCCTGAACTCCTTGACAAGGCTCTTACTCGTCCCGGTCGTTTTGATCGACACGTCACCGTTGACCTGCCCGATGTTCGTGGCCGTCTGGCCATTCTTAAGCATCATGCGAAGAAGATCAAGGCAGACAAGGATGTGGATCTGAAGGCCATCGCCCAAACTACCTCTGGTCTATCTGGTGCTGAGCTCGAGAATATTGTCAACCAGGCTGCCGTTCACGCAAGCAAGAACAAGGCCAAGTTTGTTGGCAAGTCTGATTTTGACTGGGCCAAAGACAAGATTATTCTCGGTGCTGAGAGGAAGAGCATGGTGATCTCTGCTAAGGAGAAGGAGATGACGGCTTACCACGAAGCGGGCCACGCTCTCGTGAACCTCCTGACAAAAGGTTCCAGCAACACTCTGTACAAGGTGACTGTTCTGCCCCGTGGCCCATCGCTAGGCCACACAGGTTTCCTCCCCGAAATGGACAAGTATTCGTACACTGTGGACAACTACCTTGCTCAGATTGACACTGCTCTGGGAGGAAAGCTGGCTGAAGAAATTGTCTACGGCCCAAACAAAGTGACCAGTGGTGCTTCATCGGTAAGATTTCCGCAGCTTATATTGCTCTTTACACGGCACTAACCTTCCCTTTCATGCAGGACCTGAAAGCCGCAACACGGGTTGCCTTCAGCATGGTAGCCTCTCTTGGCATGTCTACGAAGCTAGGCAACATGGAATATGGTAGTCGATACGAATCGCTCAGCAGCGAAACGAAAGCTCTGGTGGAGGCCGAGGTCCAGCGAACCGTAAACGAAGCCTATGAGCGCGCTCGCAAGCTGTTGACGGAGCACCGTAAGGAGCTTGATCTGCTGGCGAAGGCACTCGTCGACTACGAGACACTCAGCAAAGAGGAGGTCGAAAAGGTCATACAGGGTCAGCCGCTACCAGATCGGATGCTTGTTCCCAAAGGGCCCATGACGATTCCTGCTCCTGCCAAGGCCCCTGTTCCTGGGGAGGGTGTTGTTCCTGGTTCTGAACCACCCTCAACACCACCTCCTCCGTCACCGCCGCCACCGGCTGTTGCTCCTCGTCAATGATAAGTTCGGAGAAATTCAATTATCTCTGGGCCTTATCACGACGACCTCACGTCAATGTTAGGTGTGGGAATCCACTAATTCCCTTTCGCCGTGCATCATCATCTTCCACAGTTTAGTAGGAATATCACGGTACAGCGCGAAAAACAAAAAGTCTTAAACGGCATAGCGTCACCCCTATCCAGCACTTTATCCTAAGTGCTTGGGACATCATGGTCCCAATCCCTTTGGGAGCATATGATTATTAGCGCATAAGAAGGGAAGAAAGGAAGGGAAGGAAAGGAAAAGGAAAAAGGGAAGTGGAAAATCCGAGACGCTTGTCAAAGCAGTGAATAGATATGAAGTCCAGGTTAAGCTGGTTATTTCCATTGGGGCCGGGTCGGGCTGGGCTGTATTCGAGAGATTTTGCCTGCCTGCTGTCGCTCGGGTTTATTGGGCATGATGATATCGTCCTACTAAGTATCTATGTTGATACCATAGCCAGAATGCCCGCCCGCCCGCCTGCGCACCCTTTTGTCACGACTTACCTACCTGTGTATCGGCATGATTCGGCATGAGTTCTGACGAAGGCAGATTGGAACCTGCGCCTGTATGTATGTATGTCTGTATGTATTGTATTAACCTATGAAAAAAGAAAAAAGGTCGCCTCCCTATTTTCTGCTGTAAGGGCTTTGTTTGTAGATGGTGTGATGGTGTGGTGTTTGCTAGATACGTGAACTTGATAGAAATGTAGGAATGATATGAGACATACGAGATATAGGGATTTCGATGTCGACTGCAAACGAGTGTGTTAATCTTTTATGTACTCTACAGGTGCTTAGCGTAGTTCCGCTTTGTCTTGTGTTATGGTGACCCTTGTCAGTAGGTGGAGAGCAACTAGGCCCTTTTTTGTTCCTATTTTTGACGGCTCGTTTCAGGCATACTCGAGACTCAATACGGGCTTCAAGCTTCATATTTGATGAAAATGCACATATACCTTATCTTACCTTGCCTTACCTTACCTACCAACCTAGGTAGGTAGACAGATGAAATTCCATACGCTGTAGGTGATAACGTTTGATATGGGTTGTTGTTGCCCCGATCTAGAAAGCCCAAGTAGCTAGGGAGCCAGGTAGTTTTCTGTAGAGGTAGGTAAGGAATATCGGGGTAATTAGCATTTAACACACTTTGACATCAACGACCCTGCTCGTCCTGGCCTCACTGACGTAATTATCGACATATATCTCACTCTAACCCCGTTGGCTATATCACGTATGCGACAAAAACTGCTGCGGCGTAAGAGCAGAAGTTGACATGCGATGTGTGTACATGTATGCGGGTCAAATGCTGGCTGGCTTCTAAGCCAAGTACGGCCAAAACGACCCTCAGAAAACGATGCTAGGAGTGCTGAGTAGAGCAGGCGGGGATCACAGCACCAGAATTTAGAATGACGCATCGGGGCGGCTGATAGACGCGAAGCTCATCTAGGGCAGCCATCAAGGGAGAGCCGGCGCTCCTCAGAGGAAGTCCATCTCTGTTTTCACTCTATTCCACAATCAACTGCGGCCTCAGTATCGCCGGTCGATATAAACAATCCGCCAATGAGACGCTATCCATGACACCCCCGTTCTATAGTGCATCCCCACACCAATAGCCCACGACGCCGGTAGGGTGTTCTCGAAGGAGAGGTTGGAGATCCGGAGCAAGTTGGTTCAATTAGGGCCGATGACAGTGAGTAATAGCGCTGCGGACATCGTCGCATCAAGTTCATAACCTCATTACGTTGCGTGTGAAGAAGCGCCCCCTCCCCGCCGCCGCACCAAGTCGCTTGGACTGCCAATAAAGCAAGGTATCAAGAAGTCGTTGATAAGACCGACCGCTATAACTCCCATGATGATCGCGCTTGATCGCCATGGACCACAGAAACACCGCAGAAGACAACGAGTCGAGATGGTCAGAATGGTCAGAATGGTCATGTGGGAGGCACCAATCGAAAAGGGATAAGGCGACAGCCAACCATCGTTCCGGAACTAGTTGGAGGCCACGAACCTAGCACTAAAGGTGCCGCCGACAGTTATGGTGATTGATTGGGTCATAATGAATCCAGTCCGCCTTGGCTGTCGGCAGACTCGACAATTCAAGTTTTCCCTTCTACCCAAAAGGCCACTTTCGGACACCACCCTCCCATCTCTGGTCGCATTGCTTAAACGTCTTTTTTTTCTTGCTCTTTTAGGCCTCTTTACTCTACAGTAAGGTAACAAACTTCCAGGGACTTCGGTGAATCCTAGACTAGTACATACACACGTTGCCTTGTTGACTAAGTATGATATATATGGATTTTCAACCACTCACTCCGGCTGGGTGTCTCTTGTGAGGTAAGCAATTCTTGGTATGTATCATTTTTTCACTGTGGTGGGCGAGCAGAATACTCGGTTAGTTTTTTCTGATACTCCGGAATCGCTGCGCATATCACGGCAGCCCGTATCTTTGTCATCAGTGACGAAACGAGGGTGGCAACCTTTACGTCGTCTTCCTCCGTTCGCAGACGGTGGTGGTAACGGGCCCAGACATATCTCAATCGGTGGCGCCCGGAAGAGGGTTTTGGGGTTATAGTCTCACATGGAGGGTATCTCATGGTACCTACGTTATGAAGCTGCTCGCGCCCTAACGAAGTTATTAGTTGAACGCCAGCCACATACGAATGTATAGCAAGAAGTACATCGTGCAGATCAACGATATGGGCACGCACGCCAATTCTAGCACTCACCAGATAAGCTTGTGTGACCTCACGCCCTTGCGCAGCTGCTAGCTTAACGGGCATGCATAGGATATATTATGTGCTTGACAGGCCAAGTTTTCCTGCTCACTACTCTACTTACCTCCAAAGTATGTACGGACCCAGGTACCTATTTTTTGATGTGCTTCTCTCTGCTCAACTCAATACAACAACAGGTCCCTTCTAGCACCTCGAGCCTTCACATACAGCAAACCATTTGCTACTAAGTGTCTAAGAATAGACGCGTTAGTGTGCACCTATCCAGTTACCGTAGATATATATCACTATGCAGTGATGAGTATATAATGAGCTATTTCCATCCAATGGCAGGACTCAGAACCCCAGCCGCTGTCCGAAAGAGGCTAATATTGTTGCCGTGCAGCTACCGAGATATTTGTAGTGTATCAGCGGCCGTTCTATAATTGGACCTGTAATCCGGGGCAGTGGTTCCAGGGTCCAGGCTGTGTTTGCAGATCAGCTTGCCTCATGTTTGTGTTGTCAACCTTCGACATGGCCGTCCCGATCTTGGAACCCTTATCGTTGGGATTGCCTTGGAGTGGCGTACTGGTCACTGCAAGAGGAACGACAAGCTTGAATTCAGCGAGCGGTATACGGAGTATACACATGTGCTGAGAGACCCTTGAGGACTCAATCCGTCTGTTCGCTTACATCCTTCTAACGCTTTTTCTAATACTTCGACGTCAGACGATCAATATGAGATGACAACACTTGGTGACCTTCTAATTGTATTTCAGGATACATGCAATCTCCAACGTGCTGCTGAGTAGGAGATACCGTGCCGTATCGCACAAGGCCGGAACAGGTAGGTAAGTATACGCCTATTTCCACATACTGTACATCTACGCGGCGCCAACTTTTTCTGTTCCCAATTATAATCTCGTTTAATCTGTGTTCCTTAGGGGCTTGATGGCTCAAAGTTACATGTCTATTTCCCCCAAAATTTTTCTAAGACACTAATTATGATAGGGGGTTTGGATTAGACCCCCAAAGCCACCCAATATTGATTGAATCGCTGAATTTGTACTGTAAGGCGATGTGGCTCATCTCCTTTTCTTTGGATACTCTAATTAAGGACTTACATAATACCAAGATCTCGACTTAGCCTTTTCTTGCGATGGCACCGTAACTTCGGCCGATGCTGTTGGTACATACTGCACACGCACTGAGTGCATGCATACTACTGAGTATTGACTAGAAGAAGAGACAGCCAGGCAACGAGATTAGAATTTGCGAGCCGTGCACTTAGCGTAGCGCAGCAAAGCTAAGCTGATCTGGGGGCACGATACCTGCCACACTGCGCAAGACCCGACGCGGATGAGCTGAGATCCGGTAGGCGAGACAGTCGCGCGGGCAGCGATTTATAAAAAATAAAAAAAAAATAAAAAAAGCGACGTCGTACCACCACACGCTTCAGTAACCAACTGAGTGGTCTTCGGTGCTCGGTGCTCAAAGGGCTGTGTTCTAATACTGGCTAAACATATTTACTATGCAGCTTATGAGATCCGAGCGAATCTTCCCAACGGTTCCTCGACAGCGTCGAGAACTACTTTACCTTTCTGTTAATAATAACACACTAGGTACCTTGCTGACCTGCCCTATCGTAATGGAGTTGGCAGTGCTGAAGAGAACCCACTCTGCCTGCAGACTGCCAGCAATTCCTGTTCAATCAATTTCTCCATTGATACTCCGGAAGCCCGGCCGCTCACTCCTGATGGAGGCCGAACCGCAAGTCCAGTCGCTTAGACCCGGGTGCGATTCATGGCATGATTGACTGAGCCTGGTCGGCGAGGACAAGTCCTATATATTGGCCCGCAATGAGAGATGTATCTGGACAGGCACTGCTCGCCCCATTCGGCGTTCCGTAGCGGCACGTTACACCGGAAGATTGTCGCATGGATTTACGCAGTGCGCATGGTTCGTAACGTTCTGTGTCTTACGCAACACCACGTCGCCCTGCCAGCTTCCTCCAGGGGACAATAGCTGCAGGGTAGATGAATCTCTCAAAGTAGGTATGCAGTCATGCGGTATACGCCGTACGGAGGTGAAACAATGCATCGTACTGTGAGTACCTGTAGTAGAGATAGCAGATTACCGCACGACATTGCGCAATGTACCCCAGGATATTCAATGTAGGGCAGTAGGCTATAAGACGGACGGCATATCAAAGCTGTCGTCAGACATAAATGATCCAAGCAAGCAGCTGAAGAGAGATTTGGGGTCTAGCTCAAGGGTAGCTATCCCTTGCACCCCACAACTACTACCACTTACGTTGGACACACACACAGCCTCATCCTTCGCCATCCTCCATCCGGTCATCAGCCGCTCTCTACACTACGTCAACTCCATTTCAGTACGTTTCTAGGTGACATAATCCACATTGCAACGGCAGGGAAACGATCCGCCGCCACATCATGTGTCAGAAAAAAAGCGAAGGAATACCCTACCTATCACCATCCATATTGGTGATGGGGAAAGAAGAGGAAACAATACCCTTGATCAATTCGATGCCCTGCGCCCGCGTCATCAACCGTCAACGCCAGTGCGCTCCCCTAGACATGAAACGAAACATCGATAGCTCCGGCTGCCCGATTAGGCATCTCGACCCTATGTTCTAGGTAGGTGAGTACGTGGACAAGCTAGGATTTCCTGTCATCTTCAATCCATCTACCATATGTAGGCGACTACAGCAGGTTGTTGCCGTCGTCTTGGTTCGCGGACGCCGTGGTGCACAGCAGAGCCGTTGTATACGGAGGTGACTAAGGTTAGGTTAGTCCGCATCATATAGAGTTGCTGCTAATAACAAGCACTTGGCACGATCCAAGACGGCTACGCCGTTGGTTTCGAAAGACTGACCCTACATTAACTCGTCGCTGTGAGGAGCACGTAGGTAAATTCGCTTGCCCGGCGTCGTCGCAGTAAAACGTGAAGTAAGTCTGCGACCAACACAAGGCTGGAGCATGGGCAGAGTGATCCCGACTCGACACGTTGACGGCCTGGTCATTCTTCAACCTACAAGGCTAGCTATCAACAAACCACTCATCAGCCTTCGTTATCCTTGCCTTGTCGACTCGAATATGGAGGGTTTGAGCAGTGAATCTGTGCCACAACCCCACGCCGGATTCCGAGTCGATGGTCCCATCAGATAAAGCAACGGAATCATCAATAGAAAGTATTGACAACCCTAGGCCCGGAGTTCGGAGTTCACGAATGTGATCCACTATGCATTAGAAACGGAACTTTACTCCTGTTGGGTGGAATACAGCTAGAAGGCGCAGAGCTGCATGTCTGCGTCCAGGGCTTGCGTATCGTAGTAATGGCCACGAACGAGCGGCTATACGATATCCCCTCTATGCTATACTTGCAGAAGTGATATGTGGCGCAAGCTACACATGAAAATCCCAAAGAACAGTGCGTCACCGCTAATGGCTCTAAGACACACAGACAATCATAACGTTCCGTATGTCCGCCATATCCTAACGTGTGAGAGCAAATATGTCCAGATTCTTATGCTCGATTTCTGGCACTATTCTACTCAAGGCAAGAATAATAAAGGATAGAATACCAACGCTACGTTTTGCTTAGTTATTCTTGTATGTACTTGTTAGCGCCAACTCGCATTCTCTCTTTGTCACGGCGGAAGGTATCTAGGTTATGCGATGGATCTGAACTAACTACCGACAACTTGTCTCCGGCACGGTTTTCTCCATTTAGCACAGAAGCCTCGCCTTGCGGATAAAAGCCTGTGAGAAAGCCACATGCCGTTTCAAATCCGATCGTGGCAATGAGCCATGGGTGTTGGCTTGAATCAAGCCCCGAGCATAGTATGTGCCAGTATGTAGCTAGTCGTTCGTCTCAATCCGGCTTCCGTGACATTTTCTACGACGCGCTACGTCCATGTCTAGCTACTTTACGTAAAATAGACTGATAAAAAGACTCACGGCTATCAATGTTTACATCGGTCTTGTTGTGCTGACGCTAGTTTGTCCCTCGGCTTTCGGTGAACCCAACTTCGGTGTTCGAAACATGCGCACTTGAGCATGCCACAGCAGGTAATAGACACCGAATGGAAGATGGATATCGTGTTTCTACGCTGCTGAATTCGAGCAGACTCTTGCTCTTGCAATAGGGTTAGTTCTGAAGTTCGGGTGATTACATCTTTTCTCTGGTGAGGGTGAGCCACTGAACGTATAGTATATTCGCTGTGTACCGGTTTTTCTCGAGCCTAGCTATAGCTGAGTGACTCGGATCAATCAAGTCAGGCCCTGAATAGAAACCCTATAGTTTTCTCTTTGCTTACTATATCTTTTCTCTAGAAGTATCACGCTACCTTGTCCTAAGGACGAAGGCAGTATGTCAATGTTTGATAGTTAGAATAGGAGAAAGGCTAGCCCATATCAGATTCTCCTAATACAAACTGTGACCTCCCTTCACTTGCCGTGTAGAACTAAGCCAGTGATGAGGATGAATGATGCTGTGCTCGCTCCGAGTTTACGGCAAACTGACCGATACTGTTTTCGAGTTGAGTGCATCATGGACAGATTTGAGGCACGCGGGCTACTTCTAATTGTGTCCCTCGCTACGAGAATGATGTTGATTGGCGAACCCCATGTTCACACATCTTTCATATAATTCAGTTGAATTTGATGAGAGACGGAATCTCAAAGAGAAAGAGACAATAACTACTTGCTAGCCACTAAGGGAATCACAGCTCCGGTCTTAATGATTCAGAGTAAAGACACAGACGCTTTACCGCTAAACAATTATATTGAGTAGATAATGCTCTGCTAGGCCGTACCAATGCTACTAAAAGCCCAGAAGTGTACTATCGTATGTGAATATGCTTCAGCGAAGGTAGATCATTCTGTACTAGCTTGAACATTGTTGTACCTTGCTCGGAGGCATCCGTAGGCCGAGGATCTCGAG
Source organism: Xylaria sp. MSU_SB201401 (assembly GCA_002288965.1). Taxonomy (NCBI): domain Eukaryota; kingdom Fungi; phylum Ascomycota; class Sordariomycetes; order Xylariales; family Xylariaceae; genus Xylaria; species Xylaria sp. MSU_SB201401. The sequence goes on from NPFG01000112.1 coordinate 84,923, forward strand.
GCGTGCCAGGAGCTGAAGAAATGAACTGGAAGGTAGCTCGATGAATATTTGTGTAAAAATAGACGATGGTTGGAGACGCATTCTTTACAAAGATATAGTAAGCATATTAGTCACTTATATCTAACCGTTTCTTTATATTTTCCCAACAAGGAAGAAGTACTGTCCAGGGAGGACGGAGAGACGCCAGGCCAGACACTGTCTCGCTCTTCACAGAAGTCCATTATACGGCGGCCTGGTGCCACTAACAACTAGAGACATGATGTGAGAAAATTGACTCTAATGATAAAAGGTCCCAGGTAAGACTTCTTTGTTACCTCACACGACAAGATGAGTACAATCCTTGCCTTTCCAGAAACCTTCTCAACTCCGAATTCTCACTCTCATCCCAAGTCTGGAAGGCATCGATTGCCTTTGTTTGTCACAACTCTGACAGCTGACCCGCGATCTTGCAAGATGCTACCGTATACCCACCATATCTAAGTGGAACATTCCCACTCATTGCTACAGCATTCCCTTACGGCAAAAATCAGGATGTAGAAAGAGCAAAATATAACCCAAAGGGCCTGCACCCTTCTTTCACCCTGACCTCAGACCCCAAGGCCGCGATATATGAATTCCTTTACGTACTGCTCTTCCTCAGTGTCTTCAACCTCTTAAGCAAACTGGTCCCGCAATGCTGTGATACAAACTGAGCCCCTTAATCACTAATAAAAACCATATCTTTGATGCGGTTAAGCGTATCTTACTCTTGCGTTCTTCGTTGAAAAGCAGAACGAGCAGCTCGCGATGGCGAAAGCAAGGAAAAAGGGTCGCCGTAGTGGACTCAATCTCAACAACAACGACAACACCAGGGGGGACGAGCTAGCTCGCGACAATGACTTCTCTATGCATGGCATCGACGATAGTATTGATGACCTACCGCTTCGTTGTGGACGGGGTGGCCTTCACAGCAGCAGTACTAACAGCAGACGAAAGAACAGGCAGAGCAGAGGGGGCAGAAAGCCCAAACATGGCAAACTCTCATTCATCGACAATCCTTTCGAGAACCTCAGGGCGATCGAGTCTCTGTTTCCAGAATCAGACTTATCGCTAGGCTGGCAGCAACCAGATGATAACCAGTACAATGAATTCCAAGGACAAGGATACGACAACAACAGCCATCACCACCACACGGTGCAAAGAGGAATTCCCCGACGTGGAGGACGCTGGAGTGGAACGCCGTCGCCGACCACCGAGAATCACAGCAGCAGCCTCCGCTCGCAGCCAAATCAGAGATCGCCACGCAACAACAGACGTGGAGGCAGAAGCCTATCGACCCCTCGACCTCTTTCCCCTTCACCTCAACCGTCGGCACCTCGATCCCCTTCATCGTCCGCCGACGAAACCCTCCACACGCGCTTCTGCACAGAATGCAGCACGGTGAGGCGCGCAAACCTCACTCTGCGCGACTGGTTCTCCTCCGGCATCGTGCATGCCTCGGACGTCCTAGACAGCTGGAGCGATGAGGTGGGTGTGGGTCGGGGGTCCGCGGACGAGATGGACTGGCAGCCGGAGCCAGTGGTGCGCGTCCTGATCTTGCCGACTACGCCGTCGCCCACGCCTACCCCCAGTATCGCTTCTGGCAGCGTCGTTGTTGCTGGTGTGGCCGGATGGCAGCGGGAGCCGCATAAGTACAGCAGCAACGGAGCACCGGGAGACGGAGGGAAGACGGGGGTTGTGTCGGCGAACTGCTCACTGGGATCGCCATGGGGGCTTAGACCTTGTTCTATCGGCCCGGAGTTCTCAGTCGATGGTAGCGTAGGGGAAATTGGCGGTAAGGGAGGAAAAGGAGGACGAGAGTTGCCCGCGCCTGGACATTTATCGTCACCTGAGGACTGCGTTGGCCAGCCGATAAATAATTGCGGTACCCCGTGGGCAAATGCTGCTACTTTAGGATCACAGGGTGGGTGGTTGACACCGCCAGATACGCCACCGTCTTCGCAATCTTGAAGTTATTCCGAACTTCGAGTATTTAGGTACACCGGACACACGCTAACCTGACGACTTTGCGAGGAGAGGCTGGGGATGGTGTCTTTGATGATTCGGATAGCTGCCATCCACTTGTGCCGAACCGTGTCAGAGACCTGAAGTTCATCTTATTGAAAGGCCCTTAGCATCTACGAGGACGACTCATGTATGTACATGATTTCTTCAGGATTCGTCTCGTCGACACAGCTACCAAATATATGACGTTGCGTAACGCACCTTGCTTGTCCTCTTTTGACGTTTTTATTTGATAGGCTAATATAGTGAGAGAACTAGAGCACAAGGTATGGTACAGCCGAAAAGAGCTTAAAATAGGATAATGTGCACTGTTGAAACATCATTGTATTGCGAGGGGACAGACCGAGCCTGTGAGGTATCGGGCGGATAGGCGCGAACTCTCCCGTTCGAAAAAAGAAATTGACAAAATCATAGCCCAAGTCATTCCATAACGCCAGTCGCCGGTGCCTGTGAAAACCCACCCTACGTAAGATAGGACCACCACACATTTTATGACAATATTAAGCCTTCAAGAGCTTATTTCGGGCCTTCGTATCTGCCAATAACAACAGCATGATCACGTTCGTACGGTTCCAAGGTGAGTTGTTCAAGCGGTTTGAGGCCTCCTGCACGCAGCTTCTGTACTTCGGCGGCGAAGACAGCTTCGGGAGCGGCCGTGCTGTCTATACAGTTCGCCTTGATGGAGATAACAATACCACCGCCAATCTTTAAGAATAATGACGCGTTCAGGAGCGCAATTCTGGCCTGGTCTGGTTGGGCAACATCCTGAAAGATAGTATTAGAAATGCACGCTCATCTTGATTCGAGAAATCACGGATAACGTACGAGGAAGATAGCATCTACCATAGGTACTAGCATACGGTATTTGAGAGGATGACGTGCGTCTTCGACAACTATAAAAGAGTGGTCAGTGACTACAGCACATGGGAATGTCGCCAAGCACCGGAAAGCCTGGAAGTGGCTGATGGGATAAGGCTGGGTTTCTTACTCGGTACAACGTTGGTCCTGTTTTGGGCCATTGTGGTCTGGTAAAGAGTTAGAGAAGACGATTATGTCGATGGGTTTGCAGGGCACTTACAAGATCACGTCCAGATCGATGACTGAACTCGACTGCGTAGACGTTTCCGGTAGGTCCTACTATATCGGCGACTACATGACTTGTGGTTAGTTACTAAACTAGAAAAAGAGATCAACACTTCCTCGCTTGCCATGACTTACCATGAGATACGGATGTTCCAGAGGCAGCGCCTAGGTATAATACTTTCTTTCCGGGTGCAATAAAGATGTTGTCAATACCACCGATGACGGCGGCAGCAAGCTTACTTCGGAAAGGATTCTGTTAAATCTTAATTAGCATCATTGCCAACATATTATAGCTACCGAAATAGCCTATCGGGCCCTCATTTCCCAGGGTAATCTAGGAATGGTCGGCCACGGAGTTCCAACACGATATTCGAAAACGTACCCAAATTCTGTATTCAACCTTGGTGCTCACAGACGCGCCATCGGCATCCTTGGTCGCTTCGTCGACGGAAATCCGCTTTTCGCCATACTGTTACTAGTTAACAGGCAATTCTCGATTCTGGGAAATTCGCGTTCGGTGGCTATCGAGTGTCGCACGCTTCGATTTCGGTCGACATAGAGACATGGGCACTTACTGCAAACCGTTAGCAGACGAATGTAGGAAATATGGAAAGACAATAAGGTAGTACTCACCAACTTCAATACCAGGGGCAATCGAGCGTGTAAGAAGGTCTATGACATGAAAGTTAGAGCCTGGTCCCCGATATGTCCAGGAGAAGTGGGCCGTGAATAGCTCGGGATCTAGCTAGAGCAGATCTTGTCGAATGTCTTCCGAAAAGCCTGGCTGGAACAAGTCGTGTTGAAAACAGAAGGTCACTTACGATCTTCCTTGCCTACAGAAAATAGTCAGTACGTAATCTATTGTAACCAAGAAAGTCCATATCTGAAGACAAAGACCGGAGTAATCATGTTTACTTACCACGTGAGACGAAGATACCAGCGCTGGATCATACGTTAGCGCTCCGTCTCTCGCGAGAGACGCGGTTTTTTGTGTACACTTACTGACGATGCTAGAACGGTGGTGTTAGTCAGTGATTCGTTCTAACCCATGAATCGAGGCAGCGCGGCCAACATCATTCGTCAAGCAGCAGATGAACATCACATACAGGTTCCACAACAACTTTGGCTCCGGCACCACCAGGCTTTCCTCCACCGCGACCACCACGGCCGCCGCCTCCTCGAGGAGCTCCACGACCTAATCACGGCTGTCAGAAATCAATTGGCACGAAGGAATCCCAGGAATGACCAACCGCGAGCGCCGCCTCTGCCACCGCGGTCACCTCCAAAGCCTCCACGACCACCTCCACGAGCGCCGCCCCTGCCACCGCGGTCACCTCCAAAGCCTCCGCGACCGCCTCCACGGCCACCACCGAAGCCTCCACGACCACCGCCGCGGGGAGCACCTCTTCCGCCTCGCGTGAAGGACATGTTGTGACTTGTTGTTACTATTGTTGGATGAATTGAATGTTGTTCGGGCGTCGAGGATCGGTGGATCAGGTGTCCAGGCAAGCTTGCGCAGAAGTATAGTACGAAGCTATTCCTCGAAATAAATTTTCTAAAGGTACAAGCTATCGATATCGATAAAGCAAGGTACGATGGATGGAGCTTTCCCCCTAGGCTGTCTCAAGGTGATCTGAGCTTTTCCTTACTCAGTATGCGTGAGTCTGAGTGGGCACCGAAGATCTGCCGGTGGGGTTATCGGGCTTATCTTAGATAGGCGCAGTTTAGGTAAGATAAGGGAAGAAGATAAGGGAAGAAGATAAGGGAAGAAGATAAGAACAGAGGGGGTGCAACAAAACACCACACACATTCCGTTTCCCACCAAAATATGACTGAACTCACCTATTTCCAACAGCTATAAAACACTCAAATGAAATGCTAAAAATACCTGGTCTTCAGAATAAGACTTACTAAATACTAGTTAAATATATATATAAATATCTAAGCGATTTCGTTCTATTTTATTTTTCTGTATTTTAATAAAGTTAAAGGTTATATTATACCCTAGTATTACTGGTATAATTTAGCGGCAATATAAGGCTTTTGACTTTGAGCTTAGATTACTTGCCACATTACAGAGATAGCTTATTCTCAATTGCATATAATATATATAAAGCAATTATAAGTAGATCTATATGTTTTATGTATTTTTACTATTTAATCTGACTGTTCTATAGCTATTGGAAATAGGTGAGTTTAGGCGTATTTTGGTGGGAAACGGGATGTGTGTGGTGTTTTGTTGCACCCCCCTCTGATAAGGAAGGGGAAGCATGTAGAGACTCACTGAACAGACGAACTGGGGCTGAGTGTACAGTAGGTAGCCCCACACCGCACTCCCTTCCCCTCCGCCAATTGGAAGCTCGAGCCCATGGTGAGGTACGTACCGAGGGCTTAGCGGAGGGCACAATTTTTGCTCAAAACCAAATTTACACCTAAGAATCTCGCCAAACACTTCAACCACCAACGACACCGACTCCATCTCAACTAACCACCCACAGCACAGCAGCCAAGATGGTATGTACGAATCAATTGTGACTGCGACAGCCTTTTTCGTCGCTTGCAGAACTTCAAATTCGCCGTTGCACCGTTTTCCCACTCATTTCCGGCACCGAAATACCCCTGTTCATGAGAGAGGGATTGTGAAATTGTAGACCGACGGGCTGACCGCGGTTTTCTTGTCTGCAGGTTCGATACGCTGCCACCGAGATCGAGTCCGCGAAGTCGGCTCGTGCCCGCGGTTCCTACCTCCGAGTTTCTTTCAAGAACACCCGCGAGACCGCTCAGGCCATCAATGGCTGGAAGTTGACCCGCGCCGTCAAGTTCCTCGAGAACGTCCAGGAGAAGACCGAGGCCGTCCCCATGCGACGATACGCTGGCAGCACCGGCCGAACTGCTCAAGGTACGATTCACGTGCACCCGTTTGGAGATTGGGCTTCGTTTTAGGCTCGGGTACTTTAGAAAAAATGGCAAATTTGTCGAGTAGTGTGGAAGGCCACATCGGCAGATTGGCAACTTGGGATGCAAAGATTGATGACAGGGTGCTGACGGTTTTGGTTTGATAGGAAAGCAATTCGGTGTTTCACGCGCCCGTTGGCCCGTTAAGTCTGCCGAATTCTTGCTCGGTCTCCTGAAGAACGCCGAGTCCAACGCCGATGCCAAAGGCCTCGACACCAGCAACCTTATCGTCAGGCACATCCAGGTCAACCAGGCCCCTAAGCAGCGACGACGCACATACCGTGCTCACGGTCGTGTATGTACCCATTCGCCTCACATCAGACGGTTGCCTATCAACCATGATGGTTTGCCGTGTATAGTTCTAACCACAGCAACTACAGATCAACCCCTACATGTCCAACCCCTGCCACATCGAGCTCATCCTGACTGAGGGTGAGGAGGTTGTCCAGAAATCAGAGGCTGCCGAGTCCCGTGACGTCGCTCACCTGAGCTCGAGACAACGTGGTGCTCGCATCAGGAAGGCCATCACCTCGTCCTAAACAGATAATAATGACGAGGGATGTGACGATATGATGGCTGGTCGGTTGGGGATTTAGTTGCTTTAACTCCAGGTGTCAAGGCGGTTCTTAAGCATAGGGTCTAGGTTTTCTGGCATGCAACTTTCGCGAAACGAAATAAATTCGTGGTTACCCCAAAATACAAAAGGTTTTCAGCAAAAGGCGGCGTTGCCGAGAAGGTCGCATTGATATTGATATCCATGCAACGAGTCTCAGGTCTCCCAGGTTCATTCGTTGGACTTGATTAGGTTTCAGAAAGCTAGTATTTGCCTCCTAGATCGAGGCTCACAGGGTGCTCACCCACAAGGTCTCCGAGACGCAGGTGTGCGCCACCCGCTGCCTGAGAAAGATGTATTTGTCCCATTTCCAGTTTATTTCCAAAAATGCCTCTGTGATGAGAATACCATGACGACAGTAACCGAAGTTGGTAGAGAAGCTGTCATCTTGCTAAAGGTCCAACGTTATAGCATGATGACATGAATGGGCTTGAGACACTAGACACGTACTTGGTGAGTTTCTGAGACATGTCACTCAGGCCATGCTGATGGCTCTTCTTTGGCATCACCACACCGGCAACAAGAGAAGAGACGAAGCCAAGATATCAGAGATCTTATTCACAAAAACTCTGCCAGCTTTTTCACAAGGGATTAATATAATCTTGCACTCTCGGAGTGGGAGCATATATTCCACCCTCGTGAGTGTTACTCACAAGTCATTTTTCGACCAACTTCGTTTGGTAGTAGCTTGCGACCCCCTGAACTATATCGATTTAGGCATGCTATAGAGGAATAATGTAGCTCGCCCAGAACAGCCGCGATATCATGTGTCAAGCATGATGTCCAGCGCAGCTCGGTCCAGATTTGCCTGCACCCATGCCAAGAACGTTTGCTTTGAAGCTAGGTTGCCGCTCGTGTAGGGAGGCATCTTGAATTATCAAGTTCATGGTCAAACAAATTTACTGGTCTATATTTAATCTCTTCACGTACACGCGTCATAGGAGCTTGCTAACCCCTTGATTGCGCCCTGCCGTTAATAATCCAGAGCAGGCAAACGATGGTCCTATACCCCGGTTTCTGCCTAATTCCTTGTCCTGCCCATCGACATGGTCAACTCTCATATTATAATGCGAACACTTTTGGTTGGGATCTGTAGTGCAGTGCTTCCAGTGTGTCTGTGGCCTGACTGGCAAAGCGAGGAAGACTATCAGCTCCCTTTTCAGTTTTCTTTGGCAAGGACTTTGGGTAGATCGGCCAGTTGTAGAGTATGGCCAGGCCCTATTGTTTATCGTGATCCGAAATCCCCCAAAACTTGATCAAAGTGAATGGCTGCATGCGTAGGCGGCTTTTTAAGGCTTTAACCAAAATGTATGAGGCCCAAATCGTCAATCAAGCAGACTTGCTGTCGGGAACATATGCCAACCAGCGACTCACTTTGTAAGGTCAAATATTTACATTTTTACGTGATCTGAACCTACCCAAGCCAACAAAGATGCCCTAGGAACAGCAAACACCTTCTAACATCGATCTTGTGCAAAGAATAGACCCGTATGAATGGCTCTGTATTCACCAAGCTGCGCAAGCCAACACATGACAGCAACTAGCCATTTCAGATGGCCCTACTTCAGTAAGAATCGTGAAGCATACAGGCAACAAATGCGAGACTATCACTACTTCCTCGTGGAAGGGTACGATGGGCCTTTCGGATAGGTCCACAATGACTTTGTAGCCCTTGTGGACTGGCCGGAAGGCTTGAAGATTGATCCATGGCGATCATTCCTCTCCCTGACAAAGGGAGACTCATCATCTATCAGAAACCTCGAGACGCGTACTCTGCCTGATGGAAGAAACGTTGAAATGGGGGCACAAGGCCCAAGAGATTCTGTCCTTGACACTCTGGGCGAACGAAATATTCCCACTCTAAACATCTAGCGGACAACATGTATTGGATACAGATGGCTGTGATGTAGGCATGTTTTGTGTCATAAATCACTCTGTCCGCATGATTGGATGGGCCATGACTGCCGACAGTATGAAGTTATGACTCTTACGCGGTGCCCTAACTAAGGTGGGCTTCCTTGGAGAACTGGATAATACTGTCGGCGGAAGTTTTGCCTCTGGTGAGCGCCCTATCGATGGTATTGTCCGGGAATTTGAGGAAGAGCTGTGTCTTGACCCTACTTATTTATGTACGAGCCAACGTCCAGATATGCAGCACTAATTCATTCCAGCTTACCGTAGCCGACTTGATCGACGTATGTTGTTAGCATCACGTCTAATATCTCTACGAAACTGAGCTACTTCAGGACGTCATTCCGCGGGTTGGAGACGGAGAAGTTGGAGCGATCGAACTATTGACTATCGACTAAGTCCTATAAGGCTATGGAAAGGGTGAATTTCAAACTGATCCGTAATCTAATATCTATGGCGTTTCCTATTCGACACGGCCATATCAACGACTGAGAACGAGCTGCATTTCGTCGAAATCTACTCCAGGCTCAACCGCTACCACAATCTTTTCATCGTTCAAACGTCACCAAACTTGCACTGGTATGACGCTGCTACCGTTACCAACTGCGCTCCCCGCTCAGGTGAGAAAGGGGCCGACTTGTGGTTGAACTTGACATCATTTGCCATCCTTGTTCATCCGGGACACATTGGACGGCGCGTGAGACACGATCAACAAGTATGCAGAATAGGCAGATAAGTTCTCCTTTATCGTAGCCTGCGCACCTACCTACCTACCTATCTGTGTATGTGTCTGCCTATGGACAGTCTCACCCTCCCACATGACACACATAATACGCCAATGTAGATACCTATACTATAGCAAGTTTAATGCGGCTGCCTGCTTCTGCCACCACAAAACAACCAAACATGTCGGCGAAGCCTTCTAGTACATACTTATGTGCGCTATCTATTTCCTGCAGTTGTTCGTAGCCGAAATACGAGGCTAAATAACCCCCGACCTAAGTTCACGATGTGACGCCTCACAGGAATCACTTCATTTTTTTCTTCTGACAAGCGAGCGTTTCGTGATATGCGCGGTATGCGATTTAACTTGATTGTTCATTTCTACTTTTATCACCTATCTTAGTGGACATGTTGTCTGCTAGATCACTGTCTCATTATTCATCTGATTATCTACGAGAATATATATTAATATCGATCTTATTCATCCAGTCTAACCAAATTGACACCGCTAGCTGACGCACATCTCATCCACCCTCCCGACTACATCTGACCGAGTGGGTGGGACAAGATGAGATGAGATGAAGAACTACCAGTTACGGTAGGTATGGTATGTATGTAAATGAGTATGTAGGCATGAATTTTTTGCATTTGCGCGCGACCCGGCTGCCCCCTTCAAGCAGACAACAACAAGCGCATCCGCGACAAGCAAAGGGCCTAGTGAGCCATCTAAGGTTAAGACAGTTGGCGTTTGGTGCAGGTAAGCAGGCAGGCAAGCAGGCAGGCAAACAGACAAACACAAGCTTCGCGACTTACAGGCAATAGTAGCTTGACGCGCAGCTGGTTGCTATCTACCTAGAGCTCATAACTTAGCTCATCTAAGTGTTAGGCACAGTTGGGCGGGAAGTATCACCGAACGTTGTCGGAAAAGGGGAGGTACGCACGAAGTATTCCGCCTCTCATACGTGAGAGATACCTGCCTACCTAGGTACACTACCTTGTACGGTTTCTAGATGTAGGTTGGTAGGGAACCTACCCCACGGTCTCCCGGCGATCTGGGCATACCTGGTACATGCGGTAGTCGAGTAATATGATGATCCATGCAAAACTGGATGCAGTGATAATAAATACATATATGTGGTGGACAATGGCTTAATTAGCACGATATCTCCAGGCCACCGAACCAATGGATAAACCAACCAACCGGCGACGAGCAGGTAGGTAGGCTATGCACCCTGTTGCATGTTCACTTTAAAAACGTCGACCGAGAGATGCGAAATGAAAGGTGACAGTCATTGAACTGTGCCGTCGACGTACCTTGCAGCGAGGTTTGCCTTGCCAGTCTCTTCTTTTTACTCATTTCACACCCCCTTACACTCTCCCCTCGTTTTCCCGATCCTGTCTGTGTCGTATCGTGTTGTGTCGTTGCAAGAGAGGCGACCCGGGTTGACGGATCGATTAAAAACTATCATATGTAGAACATCTCTGGTTTGGTTCGACCACTTCAGCATTGCAGTATACATGCCCATATCACACTCACGAAAGGCCGATGCATTTTCCCTTTTTAAACCTTTCCTCAGCTTTTACCTAACCCACTTAGGCCATGCGTTTTTCTGCGTCTCATTCTTTACACAAACAAAATTATGCAACCGGTGTCCGGCGTGCACACCGGGAATCATCCATCCATCATATTATAGGTTACATGTGTCATTATCACTGTTGACTCAACGTCGGCGCTGAAGAAACGCTTCAAGCCTCTTGTCTCACCTGGTCCCATTTGGTGTACGACGGGGGATGTGTACATGTATTACAGTGAGATTCATGGCTGGCCGGCTGGTGATTGTGCATGCATGAATAGGCGGCAAGACGGAAGGATGAATGGATGCCTCGTTCTTCATTAACCTGCAGCAAGCCGTTTGTAGTTTCAGCTCGGGGCTGGCTGTCTCATTTCACCCTCCTGTACGGTCCGGTCCAGCCCATTTCAGTGCTCATGTTTTGTTTGTCCTGCCTTTTCCTGGTTGTAGGATACACAAGGTCCGGATCCGTCTTTTGGACACTACTATCGTTATTCTTAATAGATGAAACGCGGCGTCGTGCATAGATATTGAATGAATCAACGCGCCCCTCTGCACATGTGCCGACAATTTCCCTAGATGCCTCACTAGGTAGGTAGATCTAGCCTTATTGCGCCTATTACGCCTATCAGCGCCAAATCGTACATCGAGGGTCGCGGACGGCAAGTGGGCAGCCACTGCCTCTAGAGTCAGGAGGAAGATCCTGTGTACTACTAGAAGATTACACTATCTGCGCGTAGAGAGTGTAGCTGCATAGAAACATGTCCGAATTAGTCAACACGTGTTACCCTACTGCACATATGCTGTACTGTAGACTCCACCAGACAAAGGAGGCGCATATACTTACTGTCATTTAGTAGCTACTACTATGTATGTATACTGTACGGCAAGGTTAGGTAAGATGAGTACTCTATGTAGGTTAGGTTAGTCGTCTTACGCACATACATATACGTTGTCCAACTTGTGGCCCTCCCTCCACGCATAACGTCGATATAGTGGCGTTGTGTTCCAAGCGAGAACCTTCGTCTTCCTCCCATGCGGCCTATCACAAATAGATCCGACCCTCCTTCTCAGCATGCAAAGTTGTCAGAGAGAACCGCCGAGTGGTCAGCTTTCTCCCCGACTTTTTGTTGCGCGAGGAATTTGTGCTGATGGGCCAACGCCAGGCTACGGCTACTGTAGGTAGGCTGGCTGGGCTAGGCTAATGTTGGAAGGGGGGATGCCGTTTCGTTTGACACGATCTCATCGCCGGTTCGATTGTCTATCTGGAGGGGCCGACCTATCGTGGGGAAGGCGGAGTAGGTCTGGCGAACAAAGCTTGATCCTGTATTACCCCAAGTCGCTTGCTCGCGGCCGGTTAAAGGCGGCCGGTGCAACAGTATGGAGCCTGCATGTGTGTATGCTAGTTATCAAGAAACATTGGTGTAACGCAACGAGAAATTACTTGAAGATGGTCCAATGGTTCGCAGAGATCTGGTATTTGACACACACAATGCTGTGTTTGTGACGAATCCTGGCCCTCTCCCTCATGCAATAACGTTGAGCTGTTAAGCACGCCTTACTAACAGTAGTAAAAGCTAGATGAGGAGAGCTAACGGAAAATGGACCCCGACAAGGGTGAAGACTCGGCAGACCGCATTCGAATTGGGGTAAGTAGACCCTAACGTGGCAACTTCACCGTGAAGTCACTCGTGTCTCATGCACTGGTTGTCAACGTCAAGCCACTTTATCTCGGACGCACCGGTGTCACAATATTGGCGAGGTCATGATAGCGGAGGTGGTATAGGGGGAAAGGCTGGTGAGGACGACGGTACGGCCCGTTGTGATTCGGCTGTAAGGGACACGCGGAAACGATGACTGTGAAAGATGGTCTAGAATGCGTTATGAGGGATATAGAACCTGATTTCATAATGCGGTAGTACACGATTGGTAGGCAGTCAATCGGCTCTCGAAGCATGTTATGATTCGCCTTTTGCTGCGCGGTCATCTTGTGACAGCAGCCTTTCGTTGACTACTAATCCCAGAGCCTCGAATGCAGCGAGGAATTATCAATGGCTTTTCTGACACTTATGGTGCTTATACACTAGATGAATAGGGCTTATTATGTAAAAGAGACAATAAAAATGATGGAACTAAATTATGGGTATCATCTTGCGTGGGGGGGGGAGTACAAATCAACTTAATACCTTTCTATCCAAACAAAAGAGACAAGACAGACGTTTGTGCAGCATACAATCCCTGATCGATACAACAGTGCAATACAGGTTCAAAGGAAACGCGTGCAGTATGGTCGGCCCAATGTGCTTGTGGCGTTGTCATGGCCACGAGTTGTCCAAGTCCCAAGCCCTGAGACAATCTAACTGCCCAGAGTCAGAATGAGGAAGCTTGTTGAATTCTGTGCAGGAGCCCGCGACTGCTGAGGCTTTGTCGGTGTGATTGTTTCCGAAGTCTAGTGAAGCGAGGTTTACAGAGTTATCTTGCCACCAAAATCGAAGCACATCTTGCTGCCAGCGGTCGATATCCAGGATTGTCAACTTGGACCGGAACGTTGTCCAAAGCAACTCGGCCTCTAGGGCGGAGTGATGGAGCTTGTGTAATAGCCAACGATTGATATAGTCGCTCTTATCCTCCGACTTGATACTAGACAGGAGAGCGTGCATAGTCACTTCATGTGCAGCTTCCTTCATTTTCTTTGCCCTTACAGGAGCATTAAGTGGAAGTTGAATAGCCATCTTGAGGGACTGCAGAGCGGTCTGAGGAAACCCATGAATCAAGTGGGTTGGGTTCGATAGGAGGTGAGGGAAAACTGGATGAGCCAGAGTCGCGGAGTCATCATTGTTTTCAAACGGGCCAGGTGAAAGGCGGATCTCGTCTCGGTAGAAAGAGTCGACTCCAAAGTCTTCCTCCTGGAAAGAAGATGACGGAGGCAGGACGCCATTCTCTCTGCACTCTCGCTGTAATGTTACGACCTTTTCGGAATATATTGCGATATCTTGTTCTGCGTCTCGCTCCAGTTCGTCATATTCCCGTAACTGTTCCATGTCCTCTTCTGTCATATGCGCCATAGCTCTTAGCTCAACTGCTTTTTTTCTCCCAACCTCTCCATAGGTTTCGAGAATATCTAAGCTAACTTCCGGCAACACTGGGGCTTTCCGCGCATGGAGCCTTTCCCGCTTCATTTGCGTATTTATTAGGAGCTCTCTGGCCAGTTGCAGCTCTCCAAACGCCACACGCAATTTCTCGTAAAGTGGATGGAACGTCTCTGGGCGGTCGCCGGAAATCCCACGCAGCGCCCAATCATCATTGGTTTCAGAATGGTTATCGCGATCGTTATTACTATTATTATCCAAGAACGCTATCCCGAGCGATCTCGTGATGGTATCGTAGAAGGTCTCCTCCTGTGACCCCAAGCCTTCCTGGCCGCAGTGCCATTCATCAATCGTCTCGTCTAAGCGCTGCTCGGCTTTCTGGCGTTCTAGTTGAGTATCCTGCACGACTTTGAATAGTTGATGTATATGGTGATATGGCTCTGCAGGTAGTGATGCTTGCACCGCAGCCATGAATTTCTGATTCGCTTCAGCTTCATTCTGCCGCAAAGCGCGAATGTGTGCTCGGTGAGATTTGGCCTCATTGCAGATTTCTGATAGCACCGATCGTTGATCTCGCAATTCATAATACTTCTCTGTGAACTGCTGGAGGTAGTCTGAACCCCCCTTCACGCCAACCCCCGGCCCATTGCTCCCCTCGGAGGAACTAAAGAAGCTTTCACGATCATCGTCGTAACCCCTAGCACCATAACCGTACTGTGGCTTAGCCAAATTACCATGCAGCCTACCATGTCTGTCCAGTGGCTGTAAAAGCATCTGTGATGCTGGTTGGGTTAAGGGTGGTGGCCGAGGAGGTGGAGGGGGGAGGGGACGGAGGGGAGTATGTGGTTGTGGGTATGGTTGTGGTCGTGGTGAATAGGTTGAAGCGCGTTGGTGATCAGAGGTTTGATGTGGGCGTGCCGACTGGCTGCGAGGCGGTGGTCCGGTCCTCCGTGACACGACACCGCCAGGCCACCGCGACGGTAAGCTTTTTGAAACGGAGCTGTTAGAAAAAATAAGGGGCAGCGGGGGACGCGTGGAAAGACCGATGTGCATATCATCGGAGACGGATGAATAGTCATCGGGCTCGGTCGAGCCATCATCGTCTAGGAATTCCAGCTCGGTGGTCGTGAAGCTCACGTCGGGAGCCATGACAGTCTAAGGGTAGACTTGGCTGGGCTCTCGCAGGCTGTGCATTATGGTTCATCTTGAAGGCTACCTGGTACTAGTCGCCGACGACACTCGACCGAGTTGCCAACCTGGTTCACAGCCTAGATGTCATGCACATTACCATCTTCAATCAATTTGCCGTGTTTCCTCTCTTTCCACTTTTCCTTTTGTAAGGTCTCTCTGACTACGCGACGCCAGATGCAGGCGATGTAGAAGGACACGAGAGCTGCCTACTATATATGGAGCTAGGCAGACAAGTAGATGAACTGTGCTAGACGGCAGAAAAGTAGGTATGCAGGTAGGTAGACGTCCAGACAATCGTTTGGTCTAGAGGCCGAGAGCTGTCTCTACGTGCAGGTACAGGGCGTACTAGGCCTCAGCGATGGAGCTGATTCAATGAGTTGTGAATAGGTAGGCGTACTAGCGATCCTCGGGCCGTTCCCGGTAAGACACCACTCGCTGCGCTTTGCTAGACTAGACTAAGGTAGTCAGGTCATGAAGGGTCTAGTGAGTCGACGTGCATGCACGCCGTATGTAGATAGGTAGGTAGCGTTGAGTTAAGTTAGGTGAGAGTTTAGAGACAGATCGCGTGAGCAGATCTATGTATTACAGATGCGTGGATGTCTAATGAGTTGGGAGACAGGGAAGGTAGGTACCGGAATGGTGGATCCTGTTGTTGCTGGTGGAGACATGCAAGCAAGCAAAGCAATGTGGAAATGATAAAACAGAGTTGAATTGAATTTGAGAGCGACACTGGCGAAACAATCAGTAGAAGAGAAGAATGATGGGATGGATGGCATGGTCAGCATGATGCAGGTGACAGACAGGCCTATCAAGTGTTTACCTACTAAGGTACTATGTACATTCTTACATAGCTGGGGAAAGGGTGTTGTAGTAGATACCTATAGGGGGTACCTACGTGTATGTACATAAGCCGCTGCCACTTACCTATCTACAACCTCCGTGCCTAGTAAAACGTTCCTTGCCAGGTATTGCATATTGCGCTATACGCTATTTGGTAAGATTATAAAGCGGAGGTACTTGGAGTCTTTGGGCCTGATGTATTCATTTTAGAATCTCCTGCCTTCGAAT